>CAWUFW010022005.1:0-106462 GCA_963921515.1 Calotriton arnoldi | reverse complement strand
GCACACCATCGACTCATCAACACTCAAAGGGTCAACCAACTTTCACACACACACACACACACACACACACACAATAATAACACACACAAACACACACACACAGCAATAAATACACAAAACAAATAACAATACACAATAACACACACAATAACACACACAATACACACACACACACACACACCACCCAACAAACAACAAACCCACAACACTAAACACACACAAATAATCAACACACACACACACACACACAATAATAATAATAATAACAACAACAACACTAATAATAAACAACACACATAACAAACACAAACACACACACACACACACACACAATATTGGGCCACTGCACTGCCCTAAACCCTGAAACACCAGCCCCAGCACAACCCCCTACACTGCCCGAACACCACTGCACTGCCCTAAACCCTGAAACACCAGCCCCAGCACGACCCCCTACACTGCCCGAACACCACTGCACTGTCCTAAACCCTGAAACATCAACCCCAGCAAGACCCCCTACACTGCCTGAACACCACTGCCCTAAACCCTGAAACACCACCCCCTACACTGCACGAACACCACTGCACTGCCCTAAACCCTGAAACACCACCTCCAGCAAAACCCCCTACACTGCATGAACACCATTGCTCTGCCCTGAATCCTGAAACACTAGCCCCAGCACGACCCCCTACACTGCCCAAACACCACTGCACTGCCCTAAACCCTGAAACACCACCCCCAGCACGACCCCCTACACTGCCCGAACACCACTGCACTGCCCTAAACCCTGAAACACCAGCCCCAGCAAGACCCCCTACACTGCCCGAACACCACTGCACTGCCCTAGACTCTGAAACACCAGCCCCAGCAAGACTCCCTACACTGCCCGAACACCACTGCACTGCCCTAAACCCTGAAACACCAGCCCCAGCATGACCCCCTATACTGCCCGAACACCACTGCACTGCCCTAAACCCTGAAACACCAGCCCCAGCACGACCACCTACACTGCCCGAACACCACTGCACTGCCCTAAACCCTGAAACACCAGCCCCAGCACAACCCCTCACACTGCCCGAACACCACTGCACTGCCCTAAACCCTGAAACACCAGCCCCAGCACGACCCCCTACACTGCCCGAACACCACTGCACTGCCCTAAACCCTGAAACACCAGCCCCAGCACGACCCCCTACACTGCCCGAACACCACTGCAATGCCCTAAACCCTGAAACACCACCCCCTGCATGACCCCCTACACTGCCCGAACACCACTGCACTGCCCTAAACCCTGAAACACCACGCCCTGCAGCACCCCCTACACTGCCCGAACACCACTGCACTGCCCTAAACCCTGAAACACCACCCCCAGCACGACCCCCTTTACTGCTCGAACACCACTGCACTGCCCCAAACCCTGAAACACCACCCCCAGCACGACCCCCTACACTGCCCGAACACCACTGCCCTAAACCCTGAAACACCACCCCCGGCACGACCCCCTACACTGCCCGAACACCACTGCACTGCCCTAAACCCTGAAACACCACCCCCTACACTGCCCGAACACCACTGCACTGCCCTAAACCCTGAAAGACCACCCCCAGCACGACCCCCTACACTGCCCGAACACCACTGCACTGCCCTAAACCCTGAAACACCACCCCCAGCACGACCCCCTACACTGCCCGAACACCACTGCACTGCCCTAAACCCTGAAACACCACCCCCAGCACGACCCCCTTTACTGCTCGAACACCACTGCACTGCCCCAAACCCTGAAACACCACCCCCAGCACGACCCCCTACACTGCCCGAACACCACTGCCCTAAACCCTGAAACACCACCCCCTGCACGACCCCTACACTGCCCGAACACCACTGCACTGCCCTAAACCCTGAAACACCACCCCCTACACTGCCCGAACACCACTGCACTGCCCTAAACCCTAAAATACTACCCCAAGCACAACCCCCTACACTACCCGAACATGACTGCACTGCCCTAAACCCTCAAACACTCCCACCAGCACGACCCCCTACACTACCCGAACACCACTGCACTGCCCTAAACCCTAAAACACTCCCCCCAGCACGACCCCCTACACTACCCAAACACCACTGCACTGCCCTAAACCCTAAAACACTACCCCCGCATGACCCCCTACACTACCCAAACACCAATGCACTACCCTAATCCCTAAAACACTACCCCCCGCATGACCCCCTACACTACCCTAAACCCTAAAACACTACCCCCGCACGACTCCCTACACTACCCAAAGACCACTGCACTACCCTAAACCCTAAAACACGACCTCCTACACTACACAAACACCACTGCACTACCCTAAACCCTAAAACACTACCCCCTACACTACACAAACACCACTGCACTACCCTAAATCCTAAAAACTACCCCCAGCACGAACCACTACACTACCCAAACACCACTGCACTATCCTAACCCCTAAAAACTACCCCCAGCAGTATCCCTACACTACCCAAACACCACTGCACTACCCTAAACCCTAAAACACTACCCCCAGCAGTACCCCCTACACTACCCAAACACCACTGCACTACCCTAAATCACTACCCCCAGCACGACCCCCTACACTACCCAAACACCACTGCACTACCCTAAACCCTAAAACACTACCCCCAGCACGACCCCCTACACTACCCAAACACCACTGCACTACCCTCAACCCTAAAACAATCCCCCCAGCACGACTCCCTACACTACCCAAACACCACTGCACTACCCTAAACCCTAAATCTACCCCCAGCATGACCCCCTACACTACACAAACACCACTGCACTACCCTAAACCCTAAAACACTACCCCCAGCACGACCCTCTTCACTACCTAAACACAACTGCACAATTTGTTACAGGCGTTGCAACGCAGGCCTATGGTGCTTACTGGAAGTACCTAGTGGGCTAGTTGGGCCCCAGGGACCCTCAGGATTCAAGGTGACCTAATCCCCCAACTTAAAACGCACCACGGGGCACGTTTGCACAGTGGTGAAGGGAGGGGGCGGGGCCTCAGGTGACATGTGCGCAAACACGCCCTGTGGTGCGTTTTAAGTTGGGGAATTAATTCCTTTGAATCCTGAGGGACCCTGGGGGCCAACTAGCCCACCAGGTACCTTCAGTAAGCACAACAGAGTTGCGTTGCAGAGAGGTGAAAAAAGGTGCGTGGCCTCGGAACGCCTCTCTGCAACTCAGCTCTGTGGTCCTAACTGTAGGTACCTGGAGGGCTAGTTGGGCCCCAGGGACCCTCAGAATTCAAGGGGACTTAATCCTGCAACTTAAAACGCACCACGGGGTGCGTTTGCACACGTCACCTCAGGCCCCCCCTCCCTTCACCACTGTGCAAACGCGCCCTATAGCGCGTTTTAAGAGGTAGTTTTAATCCCCCTGCCCTATTATGTACTAGGGACTTGCAGAGGAGGTCATGCTAATCACAGGGGTACCCCAACGCATAGTGTTCCCTAGTGTATGTAGGTGTTTTCACTGTATTCTAAGTGTCTTTTAGCATAGCACTGGCCCTGGTTAGTCAGAGTCAGTTACCACCAGTACCCGTCTGAAAAAGTTGTGGGCACAGGATGATTTTGCAACAAGGCCTCTTTCTGCTCCTCTGTTGGTTCTTTCTGCACATATTTTGCTTCTTTCTGTGCGTTTTTTCTTCTTTCTTCACATGTCCTACCTCTGTAGGCATAGTTAGAAACTAGCATTTAAAAAAACCTTTGAAATTCACTTAAAAAATCATAGGTTTCAGGCACGTTATAGTTAGAAATTAGCATTTAAAAACCTTTGAAATTCACTGAAAAAACCATAGGTTTTAGGGACAGTTATAGTTAGTTGGACATTTCACTCGTACAAAACCATAGAAATTCCCCCGTTATAGTTAGTTCAGCTAACTATAACTCGCGCCCCGCAATGCACTGCTGATGACATCACATATTACATCACTCATGACATGGTCAGTGACATCACTGATGACATCACTGATGACATCTCAAATGACATCACTGATGACATCATCCATGTGATAATTTCATGCATCTTCTCACACCCTAATATAACTTTTGATACACCCACTCTAAATTACAGACTGCCATTCTCAAAACCATAGACACTCCAACACCAAAAACTACATACCCACTCACTGATTCTTAGGTCTACACACACATCCACTCACTCACCCGTACAGTCACTCATACTTAGTCACTCAGTACAGGACTATCATATGCACTCATACACCTATATAAACACTCACACACCGCCACTCATCCATAGAGGTACTCACACACCTAGTCAGTCATGCAAAAACTTAATCACACACCCATTTACTCACCTATACAGTTATACACACACCAGCTCACTTACTCATACAAATACTAGCACATTCTTACGCTCTTATACAATCACTGATACAAGTACACACTCATCCATACAGCCACTCTCACAATCACACACTCTCACTTATAGCCATTTATATACTCCAACACACATATATACTGCCTTTCACATATGTAGTTACTCACACATGTACCACTGAGATATACATTCAATGACTAACACACCCATACACACACTCACCCACCCATACAGTCCATCACAGATGCACTCTTGAAACCATGCACCCAGTGAATCACCAACTCACACATCTATGCACAGAGTCACACACACCCCACCCACACAAACACTCAGGCACCCATACAGATACTCAGACAATCAATCAATAACCCATGTAGACACTCATGTAGCTATTCAGAAAGCTCATGCAGCCGCTTACAAACCAACAGACAGACGGATACAGACATTCACACAGTTTAGTCACTAACCCATGCATTCAGTAAGATACATTTAATCACTCACTTGTAGAGTCAGTCACTCACGTACTAAATCATCCATTCAGACACTTATACACCCACTCATTCTTCAATACGCCTTTCCCTATATATATTAAACATATTTAAACTTTACAGAAACACAGTCACTGGATGATGTCATCAGTGATGTCATCAGTGATGTCATTTGAGATGTCATCAGTGATGTCATCAGTGATGTCACTGACCATGTCATGAGTGATGTAATATGTGACGTCATCAGCAGTGCATTGCGGGCGCGAGTTATAGTTAGCTGAACTAACTATAACGGGGGAATTTCTATGGTTTTGTACGAGTGAAATGTCCAACTAACTATAACTGTCCCTAAAACCTATGGTTTTTTCAGTGAATATATATATATATATATATATATATTATCTACTGGCGGTCGCCAGTAGATAGTTATAGTTACAACCTATTATCCATAGGAAATCCGCGACATTCTATTTGAAATAACTCTCTTGCCGGTTGACGTATCTTCGCGAAATTTTCAAACTTTGTGGCCCGCTCCGGTCCGCTCCAACCCTGAAAGTCTCGGGGGATTCGTCAAGCGGGGGCCGAGAAAAAAGGGGGTCCCAAAACGTGTTTTCCCCATGCATTTTCCCATAGGAAACTTTAGACACGGTTACAGCCTGAACTGCTGAACGGAATTACACCAAATTTGGCAAAGAGGTAGTTATTGGTTCAGAAAGAACCCTTTTGTTAAATGGTGTAAATCCGTTCAGTAGTTGCTGAGAAAATGAAAAGTAAAAAGTTAGTGATATCTATGGGCACGGAGGATTCGCGCACCCTCAGCGCACCCTGCGCGCACCGTCCCGATCACGAGCTGAATGTTAATTGGTTGTCAGCTGGCTGTCAACATTCCGATTCAGGAAATGTTGGCAGTTATTTTGTCCCTCGGTAGAACCGAGGGACAGAAACAAGTGCGCAAAGCGCACAAAGGGGGCAGGGTAGAAACACCCTGACCCCCTAGGTTTGCTCAGGGGGTCCCACAAGGACCCCCTGGGCAAAAATAAAATAATTTTTTTTTTTAAAAAATTGGCAGGATGCGCTCAGGGTTCGCGAATCCTGCCGAAAAATCGAAGCGCGGTCTCCCGCGCTCGATAGTCAATTGGCCTCCGGGTGGCCCAAGTCCCGGGGGCATGGTGGGGGATAATTTATGTGTGGGGGCCTCAGGGCCCCTCAAGCCCCGGGGACCGCCACCCCCGGGCTTTTTGTGGAATGGTGCGGGAGGGCTCTGAGCCCTCCCGCAGCCCAGGGGACCACCACCTCCCTGGGGCTTTTTTTTTTAATTATTAAACCTGTGTGGGGGGGCTCCAGCCCCTCACACGCCCCGGGGACCACCACCTCCCCGGGCACTAAACATTTAATATGGGGGTCCGTTACGGACCCCCAGAGCCCCGGGGACCACCACCTCCCCGGGCTGTGTACTGAATGGGAGGGGGCTGCACGGCCCCCTCCTGGAGCCCTTGATGGCCCTGGGGACCACCACCCCCAGGGCCGGCTCCTGCATTGTCCCGGGGTGCCTACCCCCGGGACACTGTAGTTTGTTATGGCAGGACGGAGCCTCGCGGCTCCCGTCCTGCCATAGCAACTGCTTTGGATATTGGAAGAGAGAGCAGGGAAACCTGCTCTCTCTTCCAATATCCAAAGCACATTGCTTTTCCACATGGGGAGCTGCATCTTAGCAGCTCCCCATGTGGAACAGCAATGCCGGCTCCCAAGGGACACGGGGAGCCGGCGGGACTGTGGGGGATTGGGGACCCCCACAGTCCCCAACGGAGGGCCAGCCCCGGGGATGGGGTCCCCGGGCAAGTAGGGCCCGGGAGGGGGGCCACGCGGCTCCCTCCCCAAAAAAGAGCAAAAAAAAGTAAAAAAATGGAAAGGCCGGCCCCGGGGGATGGGGTCCCCGGGGCCTTTAAATGGCCAGAGGAGGGGGCCACGCTGCCCCCTCAAAAAAATAAATATAGAGGCCATGCCCCGGGGATGGGGTCCCCGGGGCCAATACAGGCCAAGGGAAGGGGCCACGCGGCCCCCTTCCCGTTTTTTTTTTTTTTAAGGTAATTTAAAGAAGGGGTAAGGCCCTGGGGGATGGGGTCCCCAGGGCCCAAAAAAGAAAAAAAGGAAAGAAGGCCACACAGCTCCCCTTCAGGGGAGAAAAAAAAAACGATCGGGCCCGCAGGCCCTGCCCCTTCCTTCACCACTCTGCAAACGCGCCCTGGCGCGTTTGCAGAGGGGGAACGACTCCCTTGAATACTGGGGGTCCCTGGGGCCAACTAGCCCACCAGGTACCTCCAGTATGCGCCAGGGGCTGCCTTGCAGAGAGGTGTACAGAGGCCACGCCCCTTTTACACCTCTCTGCAACGCAGCTCTGTGGCGCTTTTGGAGGTATATGGTGGGCTAGTTGGACTCCGGGGACCCTCAGGATTCAAGGGGACTTAATCCCCCAACTTAAAACGCGCCACGGGCGCGTTTGCACAGTGGTGAAGGGAGGGGCGGGGCTTCAGGTGACATGTGTGCAAACAGGCCTCGTGGCGCGTTTTAAGATGGGGAATTAAATCCCTTCAATCCTGAGGGTGCCTGGGGGCCAACTAGCCCAACAGGTACATCCAGAAAGTGCCACAGAGCTGCGTTGCAGAGAGGTGTAAAAGGGGTGTGGCCTCTCTACACGTCTCTGCAACGCAGCCCCTGGCGCATATTGGAGGTTCCTGGTGGGCTAGTTGGCCCCTAGGGACCCTCAGGATTGAAGGGGACTTAATCCCCCAACTTAAAACGCGCCACGGGGCGCGTTTGCACAGATGTCACCTGAAGCCCCGCCCCTCCCTTCACCATTGTGCAAATATTCTTCTAAAATCATCCGAAATACGAATTCCGATTTACTCACCTGTTATAAGGAGAGACCTCAGTGCTGCATCTTTCAGCCCAGTACTGGTCCTGAAAAGTAATTTTAACCGTACTTACCAGTAACTTGACTTTCCTTCCATAGGTTATCATTGCCTGCTTTTTGCTGAAAAGGTTTCTAAGTGTTGATTTTTGAAACATACAAATATTCCTCTAAAATCAGCCGAAAAACGAATTCCGATTTACTCACCTGTTATAAGGAGAGACCTCAGTGCTGTATCTTTTAGCCCAGTACTGGTCCTGAAAAGTAATTTTAACCGTACTTACCGGTAACTTGAATTTCCTTCATAGGCTAACATTGACTGGTTTCACTTGGAAATTCTTCTAAGTGTGGAGTTTTGGAACTTTAAAATATTCCTCTAAAATCAGCCGAAATACGAATTCCGATTTACTCACCTGTTATCAGGAGAGACCTCAGTGCTGCATCTTTCAGCCCAGTACTGGTCCTGAAAAGTAATTTTAACCGTACTTACCAGTAACTTGAATTTCCTTCCATAGGCTAACATTGACTGGTTTCACTTGGAAATTCTTCTAAGTGTGGAGTTTTGGAACTTTAAAATATTCCTCTAAAATCAGCCGAAATACGAATTCCGATTTACTCACCTGTTATCAGGAGAGACCTCAGTGCTGCATCTTTCAGCCCAGTACTGGTCCTGAAAAGTAATTTTAACCGTACTTACCGGTAACTTGAATTTCCTTCATAGGCTAACATTGACTGGTTTCACTTGGAAATTCTTCTAAGTGTGGAGTTTTGGAACTTTAAAATATTCCTCTAAAATCAGCCGAAATACGAATTCCGATTTACTCACCTGTTATCAGGAGAGACCTCAGTGCTGCATCTTTCAGCCCAGTACTGGTCCTGAAAAGTAATTTTAACCGTACTTTACCGGTAACTTGAATTTCCTTCATAGGCTAACATTGACTGGTTTCACTTGGAAATTCTTCTAAGTGTGGAGTTTTGGAACTTTATAATATTCCTCTAAAATCAACCAAAGTACGAATTCCAATTTACTCACCTGTTATCAGGAGAGAACCCAGTGCTGCATCTTTTAGCCCAGCACTGACCCTGAAAAGTAATTTTAACCATACTTACCAGTAACTTATATTTTCTTCCATAGGAATCCATTGTCTGGTTTTCAGCAGAAAACTTTCAAAGTGTCGATTTTCACAAACTACAAATATTCCTTAAAAATCGCCTGTATGACTTAAACGCATTCATTCAACTGTTTACAGGAGATGCACCAGTGCTGGATCCAGGATCCAACACTGAGTAAGAAAAAGTAACGATAACAGTTTTTACCTGCTAAGTGAATTTCCTTCCATAGGATAACATTGGTGATTCTATGAGAAAAAGTTTCTAAGTGTCAACTTTTAAAGTACAATAATATTCCTTAAAAATCACGACTGTAACCAAAACGCTTTTACTCAACTGTTTACAGGAGATGTGCCAGGACTGAATCTAGGATCCAGTCCTGTGGTTAGAAAAGTAATCCATAAAGTAACTAATTGCATTTAACTAGAAATTCACATTGAGCTGAATGTTGCATTGTGTTTGAAAATGTGTTGCACATTGCAACAACTGTAACTACTGTACTTAAAAGTCTATTGCCTATGTGCAAAGTATTTAAACTAAAGTAATTCATTCTGAGAAAGTATTTTTGTAATGTAATGTATAATGTAATTACAATGTAATTTAAATAATAAAATATGTAAAAAAATTGTTTCTAAAAATGTAGTAAATCAGTATTTTAAAAATGTATATAACAATTAATACATTTAAAAATTGTCATTTACAATACCTTTGAAATTCACTGAAAAACCGTAGGTTTCAGACATGTTATAGTTACAAATTAGCATTTAAAAACCTTTGAAATTCACTGAAAAACCATAGGTTTCAGGGACGTTATAGTTACAAATTAGCATTTAAAAACCTTTGAAATTCACTGAAAAAACCATAGGTTTTAGGGACAGTTATAGTTAGTTGGACATTGCACTCGTACAAAACCCGTGAAATTCCCCGTTATAGTTAGTCCAGCTAACTATAACTCGCGCCCCGCAATGCACTGCTGATGACGTCACATATTACATCACTCATGACATGGTCAGTGACATCACTGATGACATCACTGATGACATCTCAAATGACATCACTGATGACATCATCCATGTGATAATTTCATGCATCTTCTCACACCCTAATATAACCTTTGATACACCCACTCTAAAGTACAGACTGCCATTCGCAAAACCATAGACACTCCAACACCAATAACTACATACCCACTCACTGATTCTTAGGTCTACGCACACATCCACTCACTCACCCGAACAGTCACTCATATTTACGGTCACTCAGTACAGGACTATCATATGCACTCATACTCCTATATAGACACTCAAACACCGCCACTCATCCATAGAGGTACTCACACACCTAGTCAGTCATGCAAATAATTAAACACACTACCATTTACTCACCTATACAGTTATACACACACCAGCTCACTTACTCATACAAATACTAGCACATTCTTACGCTCTTATACAATCACTGATACAAGCACACACTCATCCATACAGCCACTATCACAATCAGTCACTCTTGCTTATAGCTATTTATATACTCCAACACACATATATACTGCCTTTCACATATGTAGTTACTCACACATGTACCACTGGGACATACATTCACTCACTAACACACTCTTACACACACTTACCCACCCATACAGTCTATCACAGATGCACTCTTGAAACCATCCACCCAGTGAATCACCCACTCACACATCTATGCACAGAGTCGCACACACCCCTCCCACACAAACACTCAGGCACCCATACAGATACTCACACAAGCATTCAATAACTCATATAGACACTCATGTAGCTATTCTCAAACACATGCAGCCACTTACACAGCAACAGACAGACGGATACAGACATTCACCCAGTTTAGTCACTAACCCATGCATTCAGTAAGATACGTTAAATCACTCACTTATACAGTCAGTCACGCACCTACTAAATCATCCATACAGACACTTACACACCCACTCATTCTTCAATACGTCTTTTCCTATATATATTAAAAATATTTAAACTTTACAGAAACACACAGTCACTGGATGATGTCATCAGTGATGTCATCAGTGATGTCATTTGAGATGTCATCAGTGATGTCATCAGTGATGTCACTGACCATGTCATGAGTGATGTAATATGTGACGTCATCAGCAGTGCATTGCGGGGCGCGAGTTATAGTTAGCTGGACTAACTATAACGGGGAATTTCACGGGTTTTGTACGAGTGCAATGTCCAACTAACTATAACTGTCCCTAAAACCTATGGTTTTTTCAGTGAATTTCAAAGGTTTTTTAAATGCTAATTTGTAACTATAACGTCCCTGAAACCTATGGTTTTTTCAGTGAATATATATATATATATATATAGCTATATATATATATATATATATACATATATATATATATATATATATATGTGTGAATCGATCCCCAAAAAAATTCTGAAAGAATCGGAAATCTTAGAGTGCAGCGTATTCTTGTATAAAATTAATTCTTAGGGCTTGGATCCAGCCCATCACACTAGCACCCATTGGTGAGCGTGCCGCAGAGGAGGATTCTATTGTGTAACTATATATATATATATATATATATATATATATATATATATATATATATATATATATATCCAAAGTTCCCATTTTCTTAAACGTCTTCTGACAGAAACGGATACGGACCACAAAGTAGGTGCAGGATTATTTATTGATTGTGCAAGTCGCCATGACCCGTTTCAGCCCCTCCACGGGCCTTGATCACATGGCATAGTTTGGTATTGGTCATTGGCTTATAAAGTGACTAGTGCAAGCGTAATGATTAACACATGATATTCAGTTTCAGTCAACATGGACGAAAGACTACTTAATAATTCTTCGTATGTTTTTCCTATTCATCATTGACATTATAGTCTTTTGATAATTGCAAACCAAAATTTTAGTTATAATTTAGTACATTATGTCTTAGAGTTATACTGGTTATTCAGTTAAATTCATGTATATTATAAAATGCATTACACTAAAATTGTATACAAAATAGTGCAAAAGTTATAACAGTGCAAAATAGTGCTAAAGTGCTTACGTGAGTGTATTATTTGAACCAAATTTCCCAATATTGTGTTTCCAGGTACTTGACTTAGTGTTTTTTATATATATGTTTTTGTATGCGTTTGCCACAACTGAATTATATCTATACATTCATGGTACTGGCGCCCCAGTGACCAGCTCTGAGCTAAAGCGATTGCAGTGGTGGTCATCCAAGCGTTTTTTTCCTTTGGTTTAAATTATTACACATTTTTACTTTCAGTTTAAATACCCTGATTGATTAAACATAAAACATGGTGGATCAGTGAGATGTTCACGATTATGATTGTATTATGGAAGTCATCGTATTGACGTTGTCCCCATTGACATTTTCTAATTCATATACACATAAATATAAGTACACATTGTAATACATATCATATAAGCAATACAATAAAATCCATAATAGATACAATTTGCTTAAATATTCATGTATGCATCAATAAATATGTATAACTAAAAACTAAAATGTCAATAAATATCCAATAAATACATATATAAAATCCAAGTCATAATACACTGATAAAATGATAAAATGATTTTCCTGAATTCTTTCTAAAACCTCACCACAATATATCGACATGGAATAAATAATTAAAGACATGTAAAAAGATCCTCCGTTATGTTTAAACCTGATGGTTGTTTGGTGTTAAGTTCCAATATGTATCTAGTCTCCAACTGGCGTAGTCTATGTTCTCTGTTGCCGCCCCTTCTGCTTGGTGGTAGTGAATCTATAACAAAATACCTGAGATCCTGACTTTTGGACTGATGTTTATTTTTAAAATGGCAGAGCTACCGGATAAGTGTTGTCTTGGTTGTTAATTGCCCTCAAGTGCTGTAGTATCCTTTTATGCACTTGTAACTTTGTGCTTCCTACGTATTGTAGGTTGCACAGGCATGTTAAGACATACACTGCAAATTCTGTTTTGCATGTAAGTAATTTAGTTATTTTGTAGCTTCTATCACTAAAAGGAGTAATATAGGTTATTTTATTATCTCCTTGCTGGCATGCCTTACATGTTTTACATTTAAAAAAACCTGTGTGAGTTTGCAGCCAACTAGTTGCCTCTATGATCTCAGGACTGGTTTTGACCAGGTCGTCTCTCATCGATCGACTCCTACTGTATGTTATAGACGGTCTCTTGGGCAATTTATGGCCAATCACTGGATCATTAAGAACCATAGGCCAGTTGTGGGATATTATGGATTGGATCTTTTTGTGTTGCTTACTGTATTGGATTATAATCCTAAACTCTTTTTGGTTTCATCAATCTGAGTTTCTGTTCTGAGTGAACTTTCGTCATCTTTGGTTAGTTTTTCAGTCAACAAATCATGTCTACTCTTCCGCATAGATTTAGAAATAGCATTGTTAATGACCTGTTCTGAGTATCCCCTTTCCAGAAACCATAATTTGCTATCTGTCTGAGCTTTTATTAGGTCTCTTTCTTTACTGGGGATACGCCTCAGCCAAGCATTTCCCATAGGGGATACTAGTCACTAAGGGGCCGATTCCGATCTCGGCCGGTAGTGCTCCGAATCGGATTCGGATTTACCGGATCCGATTCGGAGCCCTGTTTCCCGACCGAATCGTACGCGGGTCCGGCCGAGCGAGTACGATGCAAGCTCCCGCGAAATCGCCGACCGACTCGTACGCGGCTTTAACACGCTCCGACCGACTCGCACGGACACGACTCGCACCGCGCTATGGAGACGTTTCCCGGCCGGGTAAGTACGATGCGCGCCGCAAGCAGTCCGACCGACTCGCGCCGTCCGGCTCGAAAAAGCTGTCGGAGCCGGACTTTGGGGGTCCGCGTCGGACCCCCCTGTACACGTAGGCGCGCGAGTCGCACACAGGGGGACCCATGGGTCCCCCCTACCTGTGCATGTACGCCGCGATGCGCATGGACGCGTACCCACCGTAGGGGGCGCCCTTGTTCGCCTCGCACCCATTGAGTCAATGGGAGCCCGCGTACGCGTCGTACGACCGGCTCCCATTGACTTCAATGGGAGTCTGACCGAATCGAGTCCGATAGCATGCGAATGCATCGTACTCGTCCGGTCGGACTGCTAGGGTCCGATTCGGTCGGAATTCTCTCCGGGTCCAACTCGGTCGGAGAGATTTCCGGCCGGAATCGGAATCGGCCCCTAAGTGTTTGACATGCGAGCTGCTGGCATGGAGTGTTGAGTTTCCAGCCGTTTCTTTGCGATATAATTTCGTTTCTATCTTGTTTTCATCTATGTAAACATGTGTGTCTAGAAAACTAACTGTGGTGGTGCTGATATCCGCAGTAAAATATAAATTTAAATCATTTACATTTATGGCTTGCACAAACTCTTGGGCCTTGCTGGCATCGCCATCCGATATAACGAACAAATCATCGATGAAACGCAGCCATAATTTTACCTTGGTTACCATTATTTCTCGGTACTTGGTCATGAGGACCAGCTCCTCCCACCAGCCCATGTGTAAACACGCGTAGCTGGGAGAGAAGCTGGCCCCCATCGCCTGCTTGCACCTACGTTTCCAGAGAAAAAAGGATTTTCCCGAGTTAAATGGAGAAATGAAAGGCTGCGAGAAAGGGAGGTGAGAGGGATGCTTTCTCCTCTAACTGACTTGGGGCCCGGGTGCTAAGACAGATATTAAGAATTGCGGCAGCCCCTGCAACATTAACAATGAAGCGCCTTGAAGTGCAAAACATTTATTTTTGAGGCTGCAGTGCTGGGTGCATTGAACTGTGATTATCTACGTGCACCTCATTCCATTTCAAGCATTAATACTTACTTTTGGTGCATGCTGGGCAATGAAGGACTCTGAGACAAAATCACGAGAGTCCATAAGTAACAGCTGTGGTCACTTCACGTTTGGATTGCTACTCTATGATTAAGGCCTTTGGGGGCTGAAATGCGTCAGAGAAGCTGCCGCCCTTCGATGTGTATTAAAGCACCTGTGTTCCCAAGTAGGTTTCAGCATTTTTCTTTTCATTTGGCTGCGCCAGTAACAGGACTCTCTGTACCTGCTAGCTGAAACCACCCTGCAGGGTCGGGGGCTCACACAAATCGGAGGATTGTGACATTATATATATATATATATATATATATATATATATATATATATGAATCGATCCAAAATAAATTCTGAAAGAATCGGAAATCTAAGAGTGCAGCGTATTCTTGTATAAAATTAATTCTTAGGGCTTGGATCCAGCATATCACACTAGCACCCGTTGGTGAGCGTGCCGCAGAGGAGGATTCTATTGTGTAACTATATATATATATATATATTCACTGAAAAAACCATAGGTTTTAGGGACAGTTATAGTTAGTTGGACATTTCACTCGTACAAAACCATAGAAATTCCCCGTTATAGTTAGTTCAGCTAACTATAACTCGTGCCCCCGCAATGCACTGCTGATGACGTCACATATTACATCACTCATGACATGGTCAGTGACATCACTGATGACATCACTGATGACATCACTGATGACATCTCAAATGACATCACTGATGACATCATCCATGTGATAATTTCATGCATCTTCTCACACCCTAATATAACTTTTGATACACCCACTCTAAATTACAGACTGCCATTCTCAAAACCAAAGACACTCCAACACCAAAAACTACATACCCACTCACTGATTCTTAGGTCTACACACACATCCACTCACTCACCCGTACAGTCACTCATACTTACAGTCACTCAGTACAGGACTATCATATGCACTCATAAACCTATATAAACACTCACACACCGCCACTCATCCATAGAGGTACTCACACACCTAGTCAGTCATGCAAAAATTAATCACACACCCATTTACTCACCTATACAGTTATACACACACCAGCTCACTTACTCATACAAATACTAGCACATTCTTACGCTCTTATACAATAACTGATACAAGCACACACGCATCCATACAGCCACACTCACAATCACACACTCTCACTTATAGCCATTTAAATACTCTAACACACATATACTGCCTTTACATATGTAGTTACTCGCACATGTACCACTGAGATATACATTCACTCACTAACACACCCATACACACACTCACCCACCCAAGCAGTCCATCACAGATGCACTCTTGAAATCATGCACCCAGTGAATCACCCACTCACACATCTATGTACAGAATCACACACACCCCACCCACACAAACACTCAGGCAGCCATACAGATACTCAGAGAACCAATCAATAACACATATAGACACTCATGGAGCTATTCGCAAATCCATGCATCCACTTACACACCAACAAACAGACGGATACAGACATTCACACAGTTTAGTCACTAACCCATACATTCAGTAAGATACGTTTAATCACTCACTTGTAGAGTCAGTCACTCACGTACTAAATCATCCATTCAGACACTTATACACCCACTCATTCTTCAATACGCCTTTCCCTATATATATTAAACATATTTAAACTTTACAGAAACACACAGTCATTGGATGATGTCATCAGTGATGTCAACAGTGATGTCATTTGAGATGTCATCAGTGATGTCATCAGTGATGTCACTGACCATGTCATGAGTGATGTAATATGTGGCGTCATCAGCAGTGCATTGCGGGGGCGCGAGTTATAGTTAGCTGAACTAACTATAACGGGGGAATTTCTATGGCTTTGTACGAGTGAAATGTCCAACTAACTATAACTGTCCCTAAAACCTATGGTTTTTTCAGTGAATATATATATATATATAACTTCCCCTTTTTGGTTCAGCTGCTGTGTTGAAAGTTTCGGGGTGATCCATCAAGGGTCGAGCAAAAAAGGGGGGTCCCAAAATGCGTTTTCCCTATGCTATATCTATGGGGATTTTTTATTTTTGGAACACGACTACAGCTCGAACCACTAAACAGAATTACACCAAATTTGGTAAAAAGCTAGATGTTGGTCCAGAAAGAGTGCTATTTGTGATTTGCTGTAAATCCGTTCATTAGTTTCGCACTGAATTTGCCATTTATTTGCTTCAATGCACTTGTGGGCTTAAATATATAGGGAGCACTAAGCTCCCTGTACACAAATGGATTCTGCAGCACATAAGGGTGATCGTAAATTCAGACCCTAATTACCCGATTGTCAGACATTTCAAGTTAGTGCATCACAATAACCTTAACTCCTTCGCTGCTAGGCCTTTTCCCCCCCTGTGCTAAGCCTTTTTTTTGCTATTTGGGGTAGTTTGCGCTTAGGCCCTGTAACCTTTTGACCACATAAGGTATCTACGCCAAATTTGCGTCCTTTTTTTCCAACATCATGGGGATTCTAAAGGTACCCAGGGTTTGTGGATTCCCCTGGAGGGGACCCAGAAATTAGCCAAAATACAAATACATTTTGTTTTTTTGGGGAAAAATAGGAAAAAAGGGCTACAGATGAAAGCGTCTGTTTTTTTTCCCTGCAAATGGTATCAAAAAAGGGGTTGAGGTGCTGAAATCACCATCTTCCCAGCTTTCAGGGACAAGCAGACTTTTGTCAGAAAACCAAAATATTTTACACAGTTTTGGCATTTTTCTGGGACATAGCCTATTTTTGCTATTTTTTGTGCTTTCAATCTCTTTCCAGTTAATGGTAGAAATGGGTATGAAAGCAATAATGGATCCTGGAAAGCTATACATTTTAGAAACATAGACAAAATTCTGAATTCAGCCAGGAGTCATTTGTGTAGATCCTTCAAGGTTTCTTTATAGAAACTAACCGTTGAATATAGGAAAAATTGAAAAGTAGTTGAAAAAAACAGCCATTTGTGTCAACATTTTTACCTGTAACTTCTTCTAATTATGACAGCTGTTTAAAAGCAATATACCGTTACATCCGCTGGACCTTTCTGGTTGTGAGGATATATAGGACTTGTAGGTTCACCAAGAACCCGATGAACCCAGAGCCAATAACTGAGCAGCGACTTGCAATGGTTTTTTATTATGTACCGGGTATATAGCAATTATTCTGGGAAAATGTATACATGGAAAAATCGGTATAAAAGACACATATGAATTTCTGAAATGGGAACAAAATATAGAGTTTAGAAACAGTAGATATTTGCACATTTCCGAAATTGGGAATACCCATACTAGCATGAGAATTATAGGTCATTTTTCAAAATGTCTTATTTTTTACACATTGTCTTTCATTTGGAAGGTAGAAATGCATCAAAAGTCAATAGGTAATAACAGTTGCTCTAAAATTATGTGTTACCCTAAGTCTTCCGAGAAAAATGGTACCTCACTTGTGTGGGTAGGCCTAGTGTCCGCGACAGGAAATGGCCCAAAACGCAACGTGGACACACCACATTTTCACAGTGAAAAATGACCCTTTTTTTGCAAAGTGCCTAGCTGTAGTTTTTGAACCCTAGCTCTGCCGGCACCTAGGGAACCCTAGCAAACCTATACATTTTTTAAAACTAGATACCCAGGGGAATCCAGGATGGGGTGACTTGACTGGCTCTCCCCAGGTTCTGTTACCCAGAATCCCTTGCAAACCTAAACAATTGTCAAAAAAAACACATTGTCCTCATATTTCTGTGGTGGAAAGTTCTGGAATCTGCGTGGATCCACAAAATTCCATCCACCCCGTGTTCCCCAAAGTCTTCCGAGAAAAATGGTACCTCACTTGTGTGGGTAGGCCTAGTGCCCGCAACAGGAAACGGCTCAAAACGCAACGTGGACACACCACATTTTCACAGTGAAAAATGACCCTTTTTTTGCAAAGTGCCTAGTTGTAGTTTTTTAACCCTAGCTCTGCCGGCACATAGGGAAACCTAGCAAACCTATACACTTTTTAAAACTAGACACCCAGGGGAATCCAGGATGGGGTGACTTGACTGGCTCTCACCAGGTTCTGTTACCCAGAATCCCTTAGAAACCTAAAAAATGTCCAAAAGACCACATTTTCCTCACATTTCTGTGGTGGAAAGTTCTGGAATCTGCGTGGATCCACAAAATTCCACCCACTCCGCATTCCCCAAAGTCTTCTGAGAAAAATGGTACCTCACTTCTGTGGGTAGGCCTAGTGCCCGCGACAGGAAACGGCGCAAAACGCAATGTGGACACACCACATTTTCACAGTGAAAAATGACCCTTTTTTTGCAAAGTGCCTAGCTATAGTTATTGAACCCTAGCTCTGCCGGCACGTAGGGAAACCTAGCAAACCTATACATTTTTGAAAACTAGACACCCAGGGGAATCCAGGATGGGGTGACTTGACTGGCTCTCACCAGGTTCTGTTACCCAGAATCCCTTAGAAAGCTAAGAAATTGTCAAAAAAAACACATTTTTCTCACATTTCTGTGGTGGAAAGTTCTGGAATCTGCATAGATCGTCAAAATTCCACCCACCCCGCGTTCCCCAAAGTCTTCCAAGAAAAATGGTACCTCACTTGTGTGGGTAGACCTAGTGCCCGCAACAGGAAACGGCGCAAAACACAACGTGGACACACCACATTTTCACAGTGAAAAATGACCCTTTTTTTGCAAAGTGAATAGCTGTAGTTTTTTAACCCTAGCTCTGCCGGCACCTAGGGAAACCTAGCAAACCTATACTTTTTTGGAAACTACACACCCAGTGGAATCCAGGATGGGGTGACTTGACTGGCTCTCTCCAGGTTCTGTTACCCAGAATCCCTTGCAAACCTAAAAAATTGTCCAAAAAAACACATTTTCCTCACATTTCCGTGGTGGAAAGTTCTGGAATCTGCGTGGATCCACAAAATTCCACCCACCCCGCGTTCCCCAACGTCTTCCAAGAAAAATGGTACCTCATTTGTGTGGGTAGGCCTAGATCCCGCAACAGGAAATGGTGCAAAACGCAACGTTGACACACCACATTTTCACAGTGAAAAATGACCCTTTTTTTGCAAAGTGACTAGCTGTAGTTTTTGAACCCTAGCTCTGCCGGCACCTAAGGAAACCTAGCAAACCTATACATTTTTGTAAACTAGACACCCAGGGGAATCCAGGATGGGGTGACTTGACTGGCTCTCCATAGGTTCTGTTACCCAGAATCCCTTAGAAACCTAAAAAATTGTGCAAAAAACAAATTTTCCTCACATTTCTGTGGTGGAAAGTTCTGGAATCTGCGTGGATCCACAAAATTCCACCCACCCCGTGTTCCCCAAAGTCTTACGACAAAAATGGTACCTCACTTGTGTGGGTAGGCCTAGTGCCCGCGACAGGAAATGGCGCAAAACACAACGTGGACACACCACATTTTCACAGTGAAAAATTACCCTTTTTTTGCAAAGTGCCTAGCTGTAGTTTTTAACCCTAGCTCTGCCGGCACCTAGGGAAACCTAGCAAACCTATACATTTTTGAAAGCTAGACACCCAGGGGAATCCAGGATGGGGTGACTTGACTGGCTCTTAATAGGTTCTGTTACCCAGAATCCCTTAGAAACCTAAACAATTGTCAAAAAACCCACATTTTCCTCATATTTCTGTGGTGGAAAGTGCTGGAATCTGCGTGGATCCACAAAATTCCACCCACCCCGCATTCCCCAGAGTCTTCAGAGAAAAATTATACCTCACTTGTGTGGGTAGGCATAGTGCCCGCGACCGGAAACAGCGCAAAATGCAACGTGGACACACCACATTTTCACAGTGAAAAATTACCCTTTTTTTGCAAAGTGCCTAGCTGTAGTTTTTAACCCTAGCTCTGCCGGCACCTAGGGAAACCTAGCAAACCTATACATTTTTGAAAACTAGACACAAAGGGGAATCCAGAATGGGGTGACTTGACTGGCTCTCAATAGGTTCTGTCACCCAGAATCCCTTAGAAACCTAAACAATTGTCAAAAAAACACATTTTCCTCACATTTCTGTGGTGGAAAGTTCTGGAATCTGCGTGGATCCACAAAATTCCACCCACCCCGCGTTCCCCAAAGTCTTCCAAGAAAAATGGTACCTCACTTGTGTGGGTATACCTAGTGCCCGCAACAGGAAATGGCGCAAAACACAACGTGGACACACCACATTTTCAAAGTAAAAAATGACCCTTTTTTTGCAAAGTGAATAGCTGTAGTTTTTGAACCCTAGCTCTGCCGGCACCTAGGGAAACCTAGCAAACCCTATACTTTTTTGGAAACTAGACACCCAGTGGAATCCAGGATGGGGTGACTTGACTGGCTCTCACCAGGTTCTGTTACCCAGAATCCCTTGCAAACCTAAAAAATTGTCCAAAAAAACAAATTTTCCTCACATTTCTCTGGTGGAAAGTTCTGGAATCTGCGTGGATCCACAAAATTCCACCCACCCCGCGTTCCCCAAAGTCTTCCAAGAAAAATGGTACCTCACTTGTGTGGGTAGGCCTAGATCCTGCGAGAGGAAATGGCACAAAACGCAACGTGGACACACCACATTTTCACAGTGAAAAATAACCCTTTTATTGCAAAGTGCCTAGCTGTAGTTTTTGAACCCTAGCTCTGCAGGCACATAGGGAAACCTAGCAAACCTATACATTTCTGAAAACTAGACACCCAGGGGAATCCAGGATGGGGTGACTTGACTGGCTCTCACCAGGTTCTGTTAACCAGAATCCCTTGCAAACCTAAACAATTGTAAAAAAAAACCAAATTTTCCTCACATTTCTGTGGTGGAAAGTTCTGGAATCTGCGTGGATCCACAAAATTCCACACACCCCGCGTTCCCAAAAGTCTTCAGAAAAAAATGGTACCTCACTTGTGTGGGTAGGCATAGTGCCCGCGACAGGAAATGGCGCAAAACGCAACGTGGACACACCAAATTTTCACAGTGAAAAATGACCCTTTTTTTGCAAAGTGCCTAGCTGTAGTTTTTGAACCCTAGCTCTGCTGGCACCTAGGGAAACCTAGCAAACCTATAAGTTTTTGAAAACTAGACACCCAGGGGAATCCAGGATGGGGTGACTTGACTGGCTCTCAATAGGTTCTGTTACCCAGAATCCCTTAGAAACCTAAACAATTGTCAAAAAAACACATTTTCCTCACATTTCTGTGGTGGAAAGTTCTGGAATCTGCGTGGATCCACAAAATTCCAACCACCCACGTTCCCCAAAGTCTTCCGAGAAAAATGGTACCTCACTTGTGTGGGTAGGCCTAGTACCCACGACAGAAAACGGCGCAAAACACAGTGTGGACGCACCACATTTTCACAGTGAAAAATGACCCTTTTTTTGCAAAGTGCCTTGCTGTATGTTTTTAACCCTAGCTCTGCCGGCACCTAGGGAAACCAAGCAAACCTATACATTTTTGGAAACTAGACACCCAGGGAAATCCAGGATGGGGTGACTTGACTGGCTCTCACCAGGTTCTGTTATCCAGAATCCCTTGCAAACCTAAACAATTGTCAAAAAAAACACATTTTCCTCACATTTCTGTGGTGGAAAGTTCTGGAATCTGCGTGGATCCACAAAATTCTACCCACCCTGCGTTTCCCAAAGTCTTCCGAGAAAAATGGTACCTCACTTGTGTGGGTAGGCCTAGTGCCCACAACAGGAAACGGCTCAAAACGCCACATTTTCACAGTGAAAAATGACCCTTTTTTTGCAAAGTGCCTAGCTGTAGTTTTTGAACCCTAGCTCTGCCGGCACCCAGGAAAACCTAGCAAACCTATACATTTTTGAAGACTAGACACCCAGGGGAATCCAGGATGGGGTGACTTGACTGGCTCTCACTAGGTTCTGTTACCCAGAATCCCTTACAAACCTAAGGTTTTGTCAAAAAAACACATTTTCCTCACATTTCTGTGGTGGAAAGTTCTGGAATCTGCGTGGATCCACAAAATTCCACCCACCCCCCGTTCCCCAATGTGTTTCGAGAAAAATGGTACCTTACTTGCGACAGGCAAGGGCCCAAAACCTATTGAGGCGACATCAAAATTAACTATCACAAACCAACCTGGTTTTGCAAGGGGGTGTCCCATGAGTTTTCGGCCCGGGGCTCGGTGGCCATCTAGGGAAACCTACCAAACCCACACATTTCTGGAAACTAGACACCCGGGGGAGTCCAGCGAGGTATGGCTTGCATGCGTCCCCCAACATTCTCCTACCCAGAGTCCCCTGCAAACCTCAAATTCTGCTGAAAAAAAACACTTTTTTCACAAATATCTGTGTGGGAAAGTCCTGGAATCTGTGTGGATCCACAAATTTCCTCCCACCCAGCGTTCCCCCAGGTCTCCTGATAAAAATGGTACCTCACTCGCGTGGGTGGGTCAAGGACCCGCGACAGGCAAGGGCCCAAAACCTATCGAGGCGACATCAAAATTACCTATCACAAACCAACCCAGCGTTCCCCTAGGTCTCCCGATAAAAATGGTACCTCACTTGTGTGGGTAGGCATAGTGGCTGCAACAGGAAATGGCCCAAATCGTTCTGTTGAGACTTCAAAATTACCTATAACAAAACTACCTGGTTTTTGGGGGGGGGGGGCACATGGGGTTTTGCCGGGATCGCCGCCATCTAGGGAAACCTACCAAACCCACACATTTCTGAAAACTAGACACCCTGGGGAGTTCAAAAGGTATGGCTTGCGTGGATCCCCCAAAGTTTCCCTACCCAGAATTCCCTGCAAACCTCAAATTTAGATGAAAAAAAACACATTTTCCACATATTTTTCTGTGGAATCACGGTGGCGGCACAAATGTCCTACCCCACAGGGTTCTACTTAGTGTCCAGAGTAAAATGATACCTCACTTGTGTGGGTGTCCAATGCAGAATTGGCTAAAAACATATTTTAAAAAAAATGTACTGCTTAGAATTCTCGTGCTATATAAGGGTGGGCGGAATTTGCGGAGTTGCGTTCCGCGAAATTCCGCGAAACGGCAAGAAATCTCCGCGAGCACGCGGAATTTTGCATGCTCACGGAGATTTTGCTGCGCCCGTTTAATCCTGCCCTGCATATTTATCCACGAAGATGCCACCGTTTTGTGCAATACCTCTACTCAACTGGAGTACTTTCTACTGGCTAATCAGTAAGTGCTACCTCGTTGGGTAAATGTATAGTGCCTTTCCTACACTACAGCTGCCTAAAGGCCCAGAAGAATTGTGTCCAGTGACCTGGTGTGTCTGTAACTTTGCCACCCCGCCGGAAAGGCGCCGGGGTCTTTGAGTAAGCTGTCCATCATAGTGGGGAAAGGGCGGGAAGACGTTGCATACCGCTAGTGTATGTGGGGCGGGGCCAAACGGGCGGGGCTTCCATGCGAGTTCACATGCCACTTGTTTATAAAGGGTCAGAGTGCGATCTGAGCAGCAGATGAGGAGAAAGAACCTCCTGGTCACTGGACCTACACGGGGATTGCGCTCGAGAAAATCAAGGATGCAAAGACCTCCATCAGGGATTACAGCTAATGTTTGATGGTAGATATGGGCAGAAAGCACTCCTGCTTAGCCTCGACCTTGCTCACGAATTTGTTTGTGCTGATTAATGCGTTACAGAATTTGAGCTTCGACTCGGGCGCCTGCTTTATTTATATCTGTAAGTGCTTCCTGTTGAGGTTTAATTTTTGTGACAGGAGCATCGTGCCAGAATGAATCCTGCCCGGCATATTTATCCACGAAGATGCCACCGGCTTCCATGCGAGTTCACATGCCTCTTGTTTATAAAGGGTCAGAGCGCGATCTGAGCAGCAGATGAGGAGAAAGAACCTCCTGGTCACTGGACCTACACGGGGATTGCGCTCGAGAAAATCAAGGATGCAAAGTCCTCCATCAGGGATTACAGCTAATGTTTGATGGTAGATATGGGCAGAAAGCACTCCTGCTTAGCCTCGACCTTGCTCACGAATTTGTTTGTGCTGATTAATGCGTTACAGAATTTGAGCTTCGATTCGGGCGCCTGCTTTATTTATATCTGTAAGTGCTTCCTGTTGAGGTTTAATTTTTGTGACAGGAGCATCGTGCCAGAATGAATCCTGCCCGGCATATTTATCCACGAAGATGCCACCGGCTTCCATGCGAGTTCACATGCCTCTTGTTTATAAAGGGTCAGAGCACGATCTGAGCAGCAGATGAGGAGACAGAACCTCCTGGTCACTGGACCTACACGGGGATTGCGCTCGAGAAAATCAAGGATGCAAAGTCCTCCATCAGGGATTACAGCTAATGTTTGACTGTAGATATGGGCAGAAAGCACTCCTGCTTAGCCTCGACCTTGCTCCCGAATTTGTTTGTGCTGATTAATGCGTTACAGAATTTGAGCTTCGACTCGGGCGCCTGCTTTATTTATATCTGTAAGTGCTTCCTGTTGAGGTTTAATTTTTGTGACAGGAGCATCGTGCCAGAATGAATCCTGCCCGGCATATTTATCCACGAAGATGCCACCGGCTTCCATGCGAGTTCACATGCCTCTTGTTTATAAAGGGTCAGAGCACGATCTGAGCAGCAGATGAGGAGACAGAACCTCCTGGTCACTGGACCTACACGGGGATTGCGCTCGAGAAAATCAAGGATGCAAAGTCTTTCATCAGGGATTACAGCTAATGTTTGACAGTAGATATGGGCAGAAAGCACTCCTGCTTAGCCTCGACCTTGCTCACAAATTTGTTTGTGCTGATTAATGCGTTACAGAATTTGAGCTTCGACTCGGGCGCCTGCTTTATTTCTATCTGTAAGTGCTTCACGGTTCTTCCACCCCGAATTCCGTTCCGCCGCGGATCGCGGAAGTTTCGACATTTCCGCGTTCCGCGAAAATGCCGAAATTTCGCAAGTTCCGCGAGCGGAACGGAATTTGCCGCCCACCCTTAGTGCTATACCCTTATTCCCTATGTATTTCCTATGTATTCCGCGAGTAAAATGATACCTCACTTGTGTGGGTGGGGCAACAGCCTGTGACTGGGAAGAGCCCAAAACATAGTGAATAAGGGTATAGCACAGAGAATTCTAAGCGCTACATTTTTTTTAAAATACGTTTTTAGCCAATTATGCATTGGACACCCACACAAGTGAGGTATCATTTTACTCGGGACACCAAGGAGAACGCTGTGGGGTAGGACATTTGTGCCGCCACGGTGATTCCACAAAAAAATTTGGAAAATTTGTTTTTTTCAGCTACATTTGAGGTTTGAAGGGGATTCTGGGTAAGGAAACGTTGGGGGATCCACGCAAGCCATACCTCATTGGACTCCCCAGGGGATCTAGTTTTCAGAAATGTGTGGGTTTGGAAGGTTTCCCTAGATGGCGGCGAGCCCGGGGCCAAAACCCCAGGTGCCCCCCCTAAAACCAGGTTGTTTTGTTATAGGTAATTTTGAAGTCTCCACAGTACGATTTGGGCCATTTCCTGTTGCAGCCACTATGCTTACCCACACAAGTAAGGTATCATTTTTATCGGGAGACCTGGGGGAACGCTGGGTGGTAGGAAATTTGTGTCAGCCCGGTGAACCTACAACTCTCCCATACAGAAATGTGAGAAAAAATTGATTTTTTCCAACAAAAATTGAGGTTTGCAGGGGATTCTGGATAGGGAAATGTTGGGGGACCCACGCAAGCCATACCTTGCTAGACTCCCCCGGGTGTGTAGTTTTCAGAAATGTGTGGGTTTTGTAGGTTTCTGTAGGTGGCCGCCGAGCCTGGGGCTAAAAACTCATGGGACCCCCCTTGCAAAACCATGTTGTTTTGTGATAGGTAATTTTGTGTCGCCTCAATAGGTTTTGGGCCCTTGCCTGACGCGGGTACTTGACCCACCCACGCGAGTGAGGTACCATTTTTATCAGGAGACCTGGAGGAATGCTGTGTAGAAGGAAATTTGTGGATCCACGCAGATTCCAAAACTTTCCCACATCGAAATTTGAGAAAAAAGTGATTTTTTCATCTAAATTTGAGGTTTGCAGGGGTTTCTCGGTAGGGAAATGTTGGGGTACCCACTCAAGCCATACCTTGCTGGACTCCCCAGGGTGTCTAGTTTTCAGAAATGTGTGGGTTTGGTAGGTTTCCCTAGATGGCCGCTGAGCCCGGGGACAAAAACTCATGGGACCCCCCTTGCAAAATCAGGTTGTTTTGTGATAGGTAATTTTGATGTTGCCTCAATAGGTTTTGGGCCCTTGCCTGTCGCGCGTACTTGACCCACCCACACAAGTAAGGTACCATTTTTCTCAGAAGACTTTGGGGAATGTGGGTTTGGTGGAATTTTGTGGATCCACACAGATTCCAGAACTTTCCACCACAGAAATGTGAGGAAAATTTGTTTTTTTTTGACAAATTGTGAGGTTTGCAAGAGATTCTGGGTAACAGAACCTGGTGAGAGCCAGACAAGTCACCCCATCCTAGATTTCCCTGGGTGTCTAGTCTTCAAAAATGTATAGGTTTGCTAGGTTTCCCTAGGTGCCGGCAGAGCTAGGGTTCAAAATCTACAGCTAGGCACTTTGCAAAAAAAGGGTCCGTTTTCAATGTGAACATGTGTTGTGTCCACGTTGCGTTTTGGGCTGTTTCCTGTCGCGGGCACTAGGCCTACCCACACAAGTGAGGTACCATTTTTCTCGGGAGACTTTGGGGAATGCGCGGTAGGTGGAATTTTGGGGATCCACACAGATTCCAGAACTTTCCACCACAGAAATGTGAGGAAAAAGGTTTTTTTTTAACTAAGTTTGAGGTTTGCAAGGGATTCTGGGTAACAGAACCTGGTGAGAGGCACACAAGTCACCCCATCCTGGATTCCGCTTGTTGTCTAGTTTTTAAAAATGTACAGGTTTGCTGGGTTTCCCTATGTGCCGGCTGCGCTAGGGCCCTAAATCCACAGGTAGGCACATTGCTAAAAACAAGTCTGTGCTTAGTGGACTTTCTGCCGCCCTGGGGGGAAATTGAGGGGGGAGGGTAGCCCCGATATGCCCCCAAGGGGGGCAGAATGACTGTGGCTATTTTTTTGGTGGTGGGGGCATTGGTATGCCCATTCTGGGCAGCCCCCACCCCCCTGCATAAAAAAAGTAAGCGTAATCACTGGTGCCTATTGGGCTTTCCGCCCCCCGGGAGGGGCATAAATACTGTGGCATTTTTTTGGGGAGATGTGGGCATTGGCATGCCCATTCTGGGCTGACCTCACCCCTGAATTTAAAAAAAAAAATCCTGAGGCCTAGTGGGCTTTCTGCCCCCCCCGGGGGTGGCAGATAAGGGGCTATGGCCCCAATATGCCTCCGGGGAGGGAAAGAAAGACTGTGGTAATTGTTTTTGGGGTGGGGCATTATCATGCCCCTTCTGGGCAGCCCACCCCTACATTATTAAAAGAAAATCCCTGGTTTCTAGTGGGCTTTCTGCCCCCCCGGGGGGCAGATTGGGGGCTACTGCCCCCGTCTGCCCCCGGTGGGCAAAAAGACTGACATTTCTCTGGTGGGGGGGACATTGGCATGCCCTTTTTGTGCAGACCCCACCCCAATGTCAATAAAAAAAATCCATGGTTTTTAGTGGGCTTTTTGCCCCCCCAGGGAGCAGATTGGGGGCAGAAAGACTTACATTTCTGTGGGGGGGCATTGCCATGCCCTTTTTGGGCAGCCCCCACCCCAACGTCAAGAAAAAAAAATCCCTGGTGTCTATTGGGCTTTCTGCCCCCCCCAGGGGGGCAGATTGGGGGCCACTGCACCATCTGACCCCTGGGGGGGCAGAAAGACTGACATTTCTCTGGGGGGGGGCGCACTGGCATGCCCTTTTTGGGCAACCCCCACCCCAACGTCAAGAAAAAAAAAATCGCTGATTTTTAGTGGGCTTTCTCCCCCCCCAGGGGGGCAGAAAGACTGACATTTATGTGGGGGGTGGGCGCATTGCCAAGCCCTTTTTGGGCAGCACCCACCCCAACATCAATAAAAAAAATCCCTGGTGTCTAGTGGGCTTTCTGCCCCCCCGGGGGGCAGATTGGTGGCTACTGCACCATCTGACCCCTGGGGGGGCAGAAAGACTGACATTTATGTGGAGGGGTGGGCGCATTGCCAAGCCCTTTTTGGGCAGCACCCACCCCAACGTCAATAAAAAAAAATCCCTGGTGTCTAGTGGGCTTTCTGCCCCCTTGGGGGGGCAGATTGGGGGCTTCTGCCCCCACCTGCCCCCCCGGGGGGGCAGAAAGACTGACATTTCTCTGGTGGGGGGACATTGGCATGCCCTTTTTGGGCAGCCCCCACCCCAATGTCAATAAAAAAAAGTCCCTGGTTTTAGTGGGCTTTCTGACCGCCTAGGGCGCAGATTGGGGGCAGAAAGACTGACATTTCTGTAGGGGGGGCATTGCCATGCCCTTTTTGGGCAGCCCCCACCCCAAGGTCAATAAAAAAAAAATCCCTGGTGTCTAGTGGGCTTTCTGCCCCCCCGGGGAGCAGATTGGGGGCAGAAAGACTGACATTTCTGTGGGCGGGGGCATTGCCATGCCCTTTTTGGGCAGCCCCCACCCCAACGTCAATAAAAAAAAAAGCCTGGTTTTTAGTGGACTTTCTGCCCCCCCAGGGAGCAGATTGGGGGCAGAAAGACTGACATTTCTGTGGGGGGGGCATTGCCATGCCCTTTTTGGGCAGCCCCCACCCCAACGTCAATAAAAAAAAATCCCTGGTGTCTAGTGGGCTTTCTGTCCCCCTGGGGGGGCAGATTGAGGGCTACTGCACCATCTGACCCCTGGGGGGGGCAGAAAGACTGACATTTCTCCGGGGGGCATTGGCATGCCCTTTTTGAGCAACCCCCACCCCAAAGTCCAGAAAAAAAAAATCCCTGACTTTTAGTGGGCTTTCTGCCCCCCGGGGGGTAGAAAGACTGACATTTATGTGGGGGGGTGGGCGCATTGCCAAGCCCTTTTTGGGCAGCCCCCACCCCAACCTCAATTAAAAAAAAATCCCTGGTGTCTAGTGGGCTTTCTACCCCTTGGGGGCAGAAAGACTGTTGTGCCTGAAAGAAAATGGGGGAGCAAAGGCCCTTGCCCAAGGGGCCACTCCCCCTCCCTGGTGCTAGTGGGTGGATCCCTGCTTGGGGATCACCCTCCTGGGGTGCTCCCCAAGCAGGGATCCACTAGGGAAGGGTGTCATTGGAAAGGGGGGATTCTCCCCTTTCCAACGATACCTCTCCCATCTTTTTCGGTGCTCGGGGGGCTGAGATAGCCCCACAAGCACCGAAACTGAGAAACTGAAACTAAGTTTCAGTTTCGATTTCATTGTAATGACCATAGCGCGCCATGTGCGCGATCGTCATTGCAATGAAATCCAAAAATCGGTCTGGGGAGGTTGGGGAAGCTCTTACCCACCTCCCCAGGCAAAAAAAAAATGGGAAATCCCGTTGCTGTCTGCAACAGAGGGATTTCCTGAGCATAGTGCTCATGACGGAGTGGTTCCGTCATGAGCACACTAGAACTTGTGCTCATGACGGAACCATTCCGTCATGAGCACTGAAGGGTTAATGATTTGAAATACTCAGTGTTGGGGGCAGTACCCGTACTCCAGAAGGGGGGAATCGTGACAAGAGCCTCCGCCAACTTGAAACACCAAGATGCCGAATGGCTTGAATACAAGCGGGGATTTACACAACTTCCTATAGGCCATATCTCTCATTTTAGACTTAATACGAGATCTGCTCCCCATAGCCCTTATAATTGTTCTCTGTGCTTGTAATAAATATCAATTTAGCACTTGCACTTTATATATACAAATTTCAGGCCCATAAGTAATTCCCCTAGCTGCTTTTCTAACATTATTGTATTTTGCACACATAATTGCACTAGGATATTTGTTATTTGCACAGCACAGCACTTTATGTACAGAACTGACTGCATTTATATAGAAAAATGAACAATGTGTTGCATAGCATATACTGCATGTTACCAGCTTGCTTATTTTATCATATTTGCTGCCAAGTATGGTCTGACAGTGATGATAGAAACTGAACCATTGACTATTTTCTCTTTTTTATTGACTTTAAAGTATTAAGATATCTTTTAGCACTGGCACTTTATCTGTACCGTTCAATATGAGAGTAAAAAAGAGTCTGTTTAATAAGTAATGGCAGCAGCTAATGGAGATTCCTGATTTCAAGCAACAACAGTGGTTAATATATAATCAATTGTAGTTGTCTTAATTGCAACCATTTGTTTTACCGCGTGCCATCCAATCTTTTATTGTATTTATACACGTTTAGATGTTAGGATGTTACGATATCTTTGAGAATAATGCTAACAGTCTGTTTTTCTGTTTCACTAACGTGGTTGTATATTTCTAAAGGTGATAGGGCACATATTGTATTCAATTTGTTCACTGTCATGCGGCGAGTCATGTGATCAAGATCGCGCTACGCGATCGAAACGCGTCATGGCAGGCACTATGCCTGAGCAGCAATGGAGTTTTCAAACGATGCAATAACGCACTGTGAAAAGGAGTAATTGTAGCGGCGGATTTATTCAAGCATGGCGAGGTCCGTACCTAGGAGGTCCCGTTAAAAGGAGACGGGCCAGGATTTTTATATATATATATATATATATATATATATATATATATATATATTCACTGAAAAAACCATAGGTTTCAGGGAGGTTATAGTTAGTTGGACATTTCACGCATACAAAACCAGAGAAATTCCCCCGTTATAGTTAGTTCAGCTAACTATAACTCGCGCCCGCAATGCACTGCTGATTACGTCACATATTACATCATTCATGACATGGTCAGTGACATCACTGATGACATCACTGATGACATCTCAAATGACATCACTGATGACATCATCCAGTCACTGTGTGTTTCTGTAAAGTTTAAATATGTTTTATATATATATATGCCAAGGTGTATTGAAGAATGAGTGGGTGTATAAGTGTCTGGATGGATGATTTAGTAGGTGCGTGACTGACTGTATAAGTGAGTGATGAAATGTGTCTTACTGAATGCATGGGTTGGTGAGTAGCTACATGAGTGTGTATATCGGTTATTGATTTGTTGCTTGAGTATTTGTATGGGAGACTGAGTGTGTGTGGGTGGGTGTGAGGTGTGTGACTGTGCATAGATGTGTGAGTGGTTGATTCACTGGGTGTATGGGTTCAAGAGTGCATGAGAAAACAGCTGTATGGGCGGGTGAGTGTGTGTATGGGTGTGTTGGTGAGTGAATGGATGTCTCAGTGGTACATGTCCAAGTAACTACATAGGGAAAAGGCTGTATGTGAGAGTTGGAGTATAAATGACTATACGTGAGAGTCAGTGATTGTGAGAGTGGCTGTATGGATGAGTGTGTACTTATATCAGTGATTATATAAGAGAGTAAGTATTCGTTAGTGTCTGTATAGGTGAGTAAATGGGAGTGTGATTGATTATTTGCATGACTGACTAGGTGTGTGAGTAACTCCATGGAAGAGTGGCGGTGTGTGAGTGTCTGTATAGGTGTATGAGTGCATATGATAGTGTTGTATAGATGAGTGACTGCATGTATGAGTGATTGTATGGGTGAATGAGTGGATGTGTGTGTAGACCTAGGAATCAGTGAGTGCGCATGTAGTAACTGGTATTGGTGTGTCGATGGTTTCGAAAATGGTAGTCTGTATTTTACAGTGGGTGTATCAAAGGTTATATTAGAGTGTGAGGAGGTACATCAGATTTTCACGTGGATGATGTCATCAGTGATGTCATTTAAGATGTCATCAGTCATGTCATCAGTGATATCACTGACCATGTCATGAATGATGTAATATGTGACGTCATCAGCAGTGCATTACGGGGGCGCGAGTTATAGTTAGCTGAACTAACTATAACGGGGGAATTTCTCTGGTTTTGTATGAGTGAAATGTCCAACTAACTATAACCTCCCTGAAAACTATGGTTTTTTCAGTGAATTTCTAAGGTTTTTTAAATGCTAATTTCTAACTATAACGTCCCTGAAACCTATTGGTTTTTTCAGTGAATTTCAAAGGTTTTTTAAATGCTAATTTCTAACTATAACGTCCCTGAAACCTATGGTTTTTTCAGTGAATTTCAAAGGTTTTTTAAATGCTAATTTCTAACTATGCCTACAAAGTTAGGACATATGAAGAAAGAGGAAGAAAAGCGCACAAAGAAGTAAGACATGCAGAAAGAGGCAACAGAAGTCCAGAAAGACGAAGAAAAGTGCAAGAAGAAGCAAGAGATGTGCAGAAAGAACCAACAGAGGAGCAGAAAGTCCTCCTGTGCCCCCAACTTTTTGCTGACGGGTACTGGTGGTAACTGACTCTGACTAAACGGCCCTAGAGCCAGTGCTATGCTAAAAGACACTTAGAATACAGTGAAAACACATACATACACTAGGGAACACTATGCGTTGGGGTACCCCTGTGATTAGCATGACCTCCTCTGTATTTGCCATGAGTTAGTGCCTGGGTCATTGGATGAGTACATGGGTACTGACTGGATGATTAGAGTACTGCAAGGAGAGTGGATGGTGAATTTATAAACGCTTGTGTTTTGGTGGAGTGATTGGATAAGGACATGGAACTGGTTGGGTGATTGGAGGAGTGCATGGGTAGTGACAAGGAGATGGCTGGACTGCATCAGTAGTCCTCAGGGATTGTAGCAGTGCATGTGTTAGTGCCTGCATCATTGCATGAGTACGTGGGTAGTGACTGGATGATTAGAGCACTGCAAGGAGAGTGCATGGTGAATTTATAAGTGCTTGTGTTTTTGCGGAGTGATTGGATAAGTACATGGTGCTTGGTGGGTGATTGGAGGAGTGCATGGGTAGTGACAGGGCGATGGCTGGACTGCATCAGTAGTGCTCAGGGTATTGTAGCAGTGCATGAGTTAGTGCATGGATCATTGCATGAGTGCATGGGTACTGACTGGATGATTAGAGTAAAGCAAGGAGAGTGCATGGTGAATTTATAAGTGCTTCGGTTTTTACGGAGGGATTGGATAAGTACATGGTGCTCGCTGGGTGATAGGAGGAGTGCATGGGTAGTGACAGGGCGATGGCTGGACTGCATCAGTAGTGCTCAGGGTATTGTAGCAGTGCATGAGTTAGTGCATGGATCATTGCATGAGTGCATGGGTACTGACTGGATGATTAGAGTAATGCAAGGAGAGTGCACGGTGAATTTATAAGTGCTTCAGTTTTGGCAGAGTGATTGGATAAGTACATGGTGCTCGCTGGGTGATCGGAGGAGTGCATGGGTAGTGACAGGGAGATGGCTGGACTGCATCAGTAGTGCTCCGGGTATTGTAGCAGTGCATAAGTTAGTTCATGGGTCATTGCATGAGTGCTTGGGTACTGACTGGATGATTAGAATAATGCAAGGAGAGTGCATGGTGAATTTATAAGTGCTTGGGTTTTGGCGGAGTGATTGGATAAGTACATGGTGCTCGCTGGGTGATAGGAGGAGTGCATGGGTAGTGACAGGGCGATGGCTGGACTGCATCAGTAGTGCTCAGAGTATTGTAGCAGTGCATGAGTTAGTGCCTGGGTCATTGGATGAGTACATGGGTACTGACTGGATGATTAGAGTACTGCAAGGAGAGTGGATGGTGAATTTATAATCGCTTGTGTTTTGGCGGAGTGATTGGATAAGGACATGTTACTGGTTGGGTGATTAGAGGAGTGCAAGGGTAGTGACAAGGAGATGGCTGGACTGCATCAGTAGTCCTCAGGGGATTGTAGCAGTGCATGTGTTAGTGCCTGCGTCATTGCATGAGTACATGGGTAGTGACTGGATGATTAGAGTACGGCAAGGAGAGTGCATGGTGAATTTATAAGTTCTTGTGTTTGGGCGGAGTGATTGGATAAGTACATGGTGCTCGCTGGGTGATTGGAGGAGTGACGGCGATGGCGGGACTGCATCAGTAGTGCTCAGGGTATTGTAGCAGTGCATGAGTTAGTGCATGGGTCATTGCATGAGTGCATGGGTACTGACTGGATGATTAGAGTAATGCAAGGAGAGTGCACGGTGAATTTATAAGTGCTTCGGTTTTGGCGGAGTGATTGCATAAGTACATGGTGCTCGCTGGGTGATCGGAGGAGTGCATGGGTAGTGACAGGGCGATGGCTGGACTGCATCAGTAGTGCTCAGAGTATTGTAGCAGTTCATGAGTTAGTTGCTGGGTCATTGCATGAGTGCATGTGTACTGACTGGATGATTAGAGTACTGCAAGGAGAGTGCATGGTGAATCTATAAGTGCTTCGGTTTTGGCGGAGTGATTGGATAAGGACATGTTACTGGTTGGGTGATTAGAGGAGTGCATGGGTAGTGACAGGGCGATGGCTGGACTGCATCAGTAGTGCTCAGGGGATTGTAGCAGTGCATGCGTTAGTGCCTGGGTCATTGCATGAGTACATGGGTAGTGACTGGATGATTAGAGTACTGCAAGGAGAGTCCATGGTGAATTTACAAGTGCTTGTGTTTTGGCGGAGTGATTGGATAAGGACATGTTACTGGTTGGGTGATTAGAGGAGTGCATGGGTAGTGACAAAGAGATGGCTGGGCTGCATCAGTAGTGCTCAGGGTATTGTAGCAGTGCATGAGTTAGTGCATGGGTCATTGCATGAGTGCATGGGTACTGACTGGATGATTAGAGTAATGCAAGGAGAATGCACTGTGAATTTATAAGTGCTTGGGTTTTGGCGGAGTGATTGGAAAAGTACATGGTGCTCGCTGGGTGATAGGAGGAGTGCATGGGTAGTGACAGGGCGATGGCTGGACTGCACTAGTAGTGCTCAGAGTATTGTAACATTGCATGAGTTAGTGCATGGGTCATTGCATGAGTGCATGAATACTGACTGGATGATTAGAATACTGCAAGGAGAGTGCATGGTGAATTTATAAGTGCTTGGGTTTTGGCGGAGTGACATGTCACATCAGGCCCGCCCCCTCCCTCCACCACTGTGCAAACGCACCTCCTGGCGGGTTTTAAGTTAGGGGATTAATTCCCTTGAATCCTGAGGGTCTCTGGGGCCAACTAGCCCACCAGGTACCTCCAGTAAGCGCCACAGAGCTGCGTTGCAGAGAGGTGGTCCAAGGCCACTCCCCTTTAACACCTCTCTGCAACGCAGCTCTGTGGCGCTTACTGGAGGTACCTAGTGGGCTAGTTGGTCGCAAGGGACCCTCAGGATTCAAGGGACTTAATCCCCCACTTACAACGCACCAGAGGGCCTGTTTGCACAGTGGTGAAGGAGCAGGTGGGGCCTGATGTGACAAGTGTGCAAACGCGCCCGTGGCGCGTTTTAAGTTGGGAGATTTACTCCCTTGAATCCTGAGGGTCCCTAAGGCCCAACTAGCCCACCAGGTACCTCCAGTAAGCACCACAGAGCTGCGTTGTAGAGAGATGGTCCGAGACCACGCCCTTTTACACCTCTCTGCAACGCAACTCTGTTGCACTTACTGAAGGTACCTGGTGGGCTAGTTGGCCCTCAGGGACCCTCAGGATACAAGGGGACTTAATCCCCAACTTAAAACGCACCACGGAGCGAGTTTGCACACTTGTCACATCAGGCCCCGCCCCTCCCTTCACCACTGTGCAAAGGAGCCCCGTGGCACGTTTTAAGTTGGGGTATTAAGTCCCCTTGAATCCTGAAGGTCCCTGGAGTCCAACTAGCCCACCAGGTACCTCCAGTAAGCGCCACAGAGCTGCGTTGCAGAGAGGTGGAAAAAGGGGCATGGCCTCGGACCACCTCTCTGCAAGGCAGGGCTGTGGCGCTTACTGGAGCTACCTGGTGGGCTAGTTGGCCCCCAAGGTCCCTCAGGATTCAAGGGGAATTAATTCCCCAACTTAAATTGCGCCACAGGGCGTGTTTGCACACATGTCACCTGCGGCCCCGCCCCCCCTACACCACTGTGCAACCGCGCCCCGTGGCGCGTTTTAAGTTGGGGAATTAGGTCACCTTGAATCCTGAGGGTCCCTGGGACCCAACTAGCCCACCAGGTACTTCCAGTAAGCACCACAGGCCTGCATTGCAGAGAGGTGGTCTGAGGTCACGCCCCTTTTTACACCTCTCTGCAACGCAGGCCTGTGGCGCTTACTGGAGTTACCTGGTGGGCTAGTTGGCCCCCAGGGGCCCTCAGGATTGAAGGGGAATTAATTCCCCAACTTAAAACGCGCCACAGGGCATGTTTGCACTCATGTCACCTCAGGCCCCGTCCCCTCCATTCACCACTGTGCAAACGCGCCCCGTGGCGCGTTTTAAGTTGGGGGATAAAGTCCCCTTGAATCCTGAGGGTCCCTGGGGTCCAACTAGCCCACCAGGTACCTCCAGTAAGCGCCACAGAGCTGCGTTGCAGAGAGGTGTAAAAAGGGGCGTGGCCTGGACCACCTCTCTGCAACGCAGGCCTGTGGCGCTTACTGGAGGTACCTGGTGGGCTAGTTGGCCCCCAGGGACCCCCAGTATTGAAGGGGAATTCATTTCCCAACTTTTAACGCGCCACAGGGCGCGTTTGCAGAGTGTTGCTGGGAGGGGGAGGGGCCTTGGCACAATTGCGTGTTTTTTTGTTTTTTGGAAGGAGGGCTGTGTGGCCCCCCTTCTTTTTACTTTTTTGGGCCCTAGGGAACCCATCCCCCAGGGCCTGACTCCTTTTTTAATAAAAAAAAAATGAACGGGAAGGGGGCCGCGTGGGCCCCCTCCCGTGGCCAACTCCGGCCCCGGGGACCTCATCCCGGGGCATGGCCAGATTTTCTTTTTTTTTATGGAGAGGGCTGCGTGGCCCCCTCCTGAGGCCTCTACTGGCCCCGGGGACCACATCCCCGGGGCCGGCCTTTATTTATTTATTTTTTTAAATTTAATTTTGGGGAGGGGGCCGCGTGGCCCCCTCCCGGGCCACTAATAGCCTTGGGGACCCCATCCCCCGGGGCTGGCCCTCTCCGTTGGGGACCGTGGGGGGTCCCCAATGCCCCCACGGTCCCGCCGGCTCCCCGCATCCTGCGGGAGCCGGCATTGCTTTCCACATGGGGAGCTGCTGACATGCAGCTCCCCATGTGGAAAGCTATCTGCTTGCTTCATTGAAGCCAGAGCAGGTTTCCTGCTCTCGCTTCAATGAAGCAAAGCAAGTTTGCAATGACAGGACGGGAGCCGTGAGGCTCCCGCCCCTGTCATTGCAAACAGCAGTGTCCCGGGGTGGGCACCCCGGGACACTGCAGGAGCCGGCCCTTGGGGGTGGCAGTCCCCAGGGCCATCACTGGCTCCAGGAGGGGGGCCGCGCGGCCCCTCCCAATCTAGTACATAGCCCCGGGGAGGTGGTGGGCCTCGGGCTCGGGGTCCTTAACGGACCCCCTAATTTACATGTTAGTGCCCCGGGAGGTGGCGGTCCCGGGCGTGTGGGGGCTCGAGCCCCCTACACAGGTACATTTATTTTAAAAAGAAGCCCCGGGGTGGCGGTCCCCGGGCTGCGTGAGGCCTCAGAGGCCCCCAACTTTAGTAAAAACAAGCCCCGGGGTGACGGTCCCCGGGCTGCGGGGCGCCGTGTGGCCCCGCAAATATTAATGCAAAGCCTCGGGGGGTGGCGGTCCCCGGGGCAGTGTGGGGGGGATTAGGGCCCCCCCACACATTGTTTTACTGCCCCCGGGACTTGGTCCACCCAGGGGCTTTTTGAATACGAAGCACGGGAGCCCGTGCTTCATTTTTTTTAAATTTTTGGCCGAAATTCGCACTGGGTGCGCAAATCTCGCTGATTTAAAAAAAAAAATGGTTTTTTGGGCCCTGGGGGTCCTTGTGGGACCCCCTAAGCAGGCCTAGGGGGTCAGGGTGTTTCTACCCTGCCCCCTTTTTGCGTTTTGCGCACTTGTTTCTATGCCTCAGTTCTACCGAGGAACAAGATGGCTGCCAACACTTCCTGGTTTGGAGTGTTGACAGCCAATTAGCATGCAGCTCGTGATCGGGAGGGTGCGCGGACCCTCCGCGGCCATAGATATATATGTGATTTTACTTTTGATTTTCTCAGGAACTACTGAACGGATTTACACCATTTAACCAAAAGGCAAGACTCTGAACCAAGGGCTACCTTTTTGCCAAATTTGGTGTAATTCCGTTCAGCAGTTCGGGCTGTAGCTGCGACTAAAGGTTCCTATGGAAAATTGCATGGGAAAACACGCTTTGGGACCCCTTTTTCTCGGGCCCCCACTTGACGAATCACCCCGAGACTTTCAGGATAGGAGCGGACCGGAGCGCCCCACGAGATTTGAAAATTTCGTGAAGATTCGTCAACCGGCGCCAAAGTTATTGGGAATAGAATGTTGCGGATTTCCTATGGAAAATAGGTCCTAACTATAACTATCTACCGCCAGTAGATAATATATATATATATATATATATATATATATATATATATATATATATATATATATATCTATATCCTACTGGCGATCGCCAGTAGGTAGTTATAGTTAGAACCTAGTTTCCATAGGAAAAGCATTTTTTTGATTTGCTAATAACTTTGGGTCGTTTGACGAATCTTCGTGAAATTCTCCAAAGAAAAAGTCTATCCAGGTCAGCTCCTATCCTGAAAGTTTGGGAGTGATTCGTCAAGCGGGGCTGAGAAAAAGGGGGTCCCAAAACGCGTTTTCCCATGTTATTTTCAATAGGAAATTTTGAGACAGGCTACAGCCCGAACTGCTGAACGGAATTACCCCAAATTTGGCAAAAAGGTAGTGCTTGTTTCAGAAAGCGACCTTTTTTTTAAATGGTGTAAATCCGTTTAGTAGTTGCTGAGAAATTAAAAACATAAAAATATTGATATCTATGGCTGAGGAGGGTTAGCGAACCCTCCCGACCACGAGCTTTATTCTAATTGGCTGTCAACACTCCAAACCAGGTAGTGTTGACAGGCATCTTGTGACTCAGTAGAACCGAGTCACAAGAAAACAGAAAAACAAAGGTGAAAAAAAGAAAAGGGGGCAGGGTAGAAACACCCTGACCGCCTAGGCCTGCTCAGGGGGTCCCACAAGGACCCCCAGGGCCAAAAAAAGCATTTTTTATAAAAACATTTCGGCAAAATTCGCGCTGGTGTTACGAATCTCGCCGAAATTTTTAAAAAAATGAAGCGCGGGCTCCCACGCTTCATTTAATTGAGGCCCCCATGTGGGCCAGGTCCCGAAGGCATTTACAATAAATATATGCGGGGGCCCGTGGGGGCCCCTGCAGCCCCGGGGACCGCCACCCCCCAGGGCTTGCTTAATATTATGTGCGGGAGGGCACTCGGCCCTCCCGCAGCCCCGGGGACCGCCAGCCCCCCGGGGCTTCTTTTTTAATGTGTGGGGGGCCTCCAAGGCCCCCCAAGGCCTGGGGACCACCACCCCCTGGGCTTTTATTAATTATTCGCAGGGGGCACACGGCCCCCCACTGCCCCGGGGACCGCCACCCCTGGGGCTATTTAAAAAAGTAAATAAACCTGTGTGGGGGGCTCGAGCCCCCCCACATGCCCCGGGGACTGCCACCTCCCCGGGGCACTAAAATGCAAATGCGGGGGTCCGTAACATCGAGCCCCGGGGACCACCACCTCCCTGGGGCTGTGCAGTAGTTAAGAGGGGGGCCGTGCGGCCCCCCTCCAGGAGCCCTCGATGGCCCTGGGGACCACCACCCCCCCAGGGCCGGCTCCTGTAGATTCTCCCCTTTCCAACGATACCTCTCCCATCTTTTTCGGTGCTCGGGGGGCTGAGATAGCCCCACAAGCACCGAAACTGAGAAACTGAAACTAAGTTTCAGTTTCGATTTCATTGTAATGATCATAGCGCGCCATGTGCGCGATCGTCATTGCAATGAAATCCAAAAATCGGTCTGGGGAGGTTGGAGAAGCTCTTACCCACCTCCCCAGGCAAAAAAGAAAATGGGAAATCCCGTTGCTGTCTGCAACAGAGGGATTTCCTGAGCATGTGCTCATGACGGAGTGGTTCCGTCATGAGCACACTAGAACTTGTGCTCATGACGGAACCATTCCGTCATGAGCACTGAAGGGGTTAATGATTTGAAATACTCAGTGTTGGGGGCAGTACCCGTACCCAGAAGGGGGGGGAATCGTGACAAGAGCCTCCGCCAACTTGAAACACCAAGATGCCGAATGGCTTGAATACAAGCGGGGATTTACACAACTTCCTATAGGCCATATCTCTCATTTTAGACTTAATACGAGATCTGCTCCCCATAGCCCTTATAATTGTTCTCTGTGCTTGTAATAAATATCAATTTAGCACTTGCACTTTATATATACAAATTTCAGGCCCATAAGTAATTCCCCTAGCTGCTTTTCTAACATTATTGTATTTTGCACACATAATTGCACTAGGATATTTGTTATTTGCACAGCACAGCACTTTATGTACAGAACTGACTGCATTTATATAGAAAAATGAACAATGTGTTGCATAGCATATACTGCATGTTACCAGCTTGCTTATTTTATCATATTTGCTGCCAAGTATGGTCTGACAGTGATGATAGAAACTGAACCATTGACTATTTTCTCTTTTTTATTGACTTTAAAGTATTAAGATATCTTTTAGCACTGGCACTTTATCTGTACCGTTCAATATGAGAGTAAAAAGAGTCTGTTTAATAAGTAATGGCAGCAGCTAATGGAGATTCCTGATTTCAAGCAACAACAGTGGTTAATATATAATCAATTGTAGTTGTCTTAATTGCAACCATTTGTTTTACCGCGTGACATCCAATCTTTTATTGTATTTATACACGTTTAGATGTTAGGATGTTACGATATCTTTGAGAATAATGCTAACAGTCTGTTTTTCTGTTTCACTAACGTGGTTGTATATTTCTAAAGGTGATAGGGCACACATTGTATTCAATTTGTTCACTGTCATGTGGCGAGTCATGTGATCAAGATCGCGCTACGCGATCGAAACGCGTCATGGCAGGCACTATGCCTGAGCAGCAATGGAGTTTTCAAATGATGCAATAACGCACTGTGAAAAGGAGTAATTGTAGCGGCGGATTTATTCAAGCATGGCGAGGTCCGTACCTAGGAGGTCCCGTTAAAAGGAGACGGGCCAGGATTTTTATATATATATATATATATTCACTGAAAAAACCATAGGTTTCAGGGAGGTTATAGTTAGTTGGACATTTCACGTGTACAAAACCAGAGAAATTCCCCCGTTATAGTTAGTTCAGCTAACTATAACTCGCGCCCCGCAATGCACTGCTGATGATGTCACATATTACATCATTCATGACATGGTCAGTGACATCACTGATGACATCACTGATGACATCTCAAATGACATCACTGATGACATCATCCAGTCACTGTGTGTTTCTGTAAAGTTTAAATATGTTTTATATATATATATGCCAAGGTGTATTGAAGAATGAGTGGGTGTATAAGTGTCTGGATGGATGATTTAGTAGGTGCGTGACTGACTGTATAAGTGAGTGATGAAATGTGTCTTACTGAATGCATGGGTTGGTGAGTAGCTACATGAGTGTGTATATCGGTTATTGATTTGTTGCTTGAGTATTTGTATGGGAGACTGAGTGTGTGTGGGTGGGTGTGAGGTGTGTGACTGTGCATAGATGTGTGAGTGGTTGATTCACTGGGTGTATGGGTTCAAGAGTGCATGAGAAAACAGCTGTATGGGCGGGTGAGTGTGTGTATGGGTGTGTTGGTGAGTGAATGGATGTCTCAGTGGTACATGTCCAAGTAACTACATAGGGAAAAGGCTGTATGTGAGAGTTGGAGTATAAATGACTATACGTGAGAGTCAGTGATTGTGAGAGTGGCTGTATGGATGAGTGTGTACTTATATCAGTGATTATATAAGAGAGTAAGTATTCGTTAGTGTCTGTATAGGTGAGTAAATGGGAGTGTGATTGATTATTTGCATGACTGACTAGGTGTGTGAGTAACTCCATGGAAGAGTGGCGGTGTGTGAGTGTCTGTATAGGTGTATGAGTGCATATGATAGTGTTGTATAGATGAGTGACTGCATGTATGAGTGATTGTATGGGTGAATGAGTGGATGTGTGTGTAGACCTAGGAATCAGTGAGTGCGCATGTAGTAACTGGTATTGGTGTGTCGATGGTTTCGAAAATGGTAGTCTGTATTTTACAATGGGTGTATCAAAGGTTATATTAGAGTGTGAGGAGGTACATCAGATTTTCACGTGGATGATGTCATCAGTGATGTCATTTAAGATGTCATCAGTCATGTCATCAGTGATATCACTGACCATGTCATGAATGATGTAATATGTGACGTCATCAGCAGTGCATTACGGGGGCGCGAGTTATAGTTAGCTGAACTAACTATAACGGGGAATTTCTCTGGTTTTGTATGAGTGAAATGTCCAACTAACTATAACCTCCCTCCCTGAAAACTATGGTTTTTTCAGTGAATTTCTAAGGTTTTTTAAATGCTAATTTCTAACTATAACGTCCCTGAAACCTATTGGTTTTTTCAGTGAATTTCAAAGGTTTTTTAAATGCTAATTTCTAATTATAACGTCCCTGAAACCTATGGTTTTTTCAGTGAATTTCAAAGGTTTTTTAAATGCTAATTTCTAACTATGCCTACAAAGTTAGGACATGTGAAGAAAGAGGAAGAAAAGCGCACAAAGAAGCAAGACATGCAGAAAGAGGCAACAGAAGTCCAGAAAGACGAAGAAAAGTGCAAGAAGAAGCAACAGATGTGCAGAAAGAACCAACAGAGGAGCAGAAAGTCCTCCTGTATCCCCAACTTTTGCTGACGGGTACTGGTGGTAACTGACTCTGACTAAACGGCCCTAGAGCCAGTGCTATGCTAAAAGACACTTAGAATACAGTGAAAACACATACATACACTAGGGAACACTATGCGTTGGGGTACCCCTGTGATTAGCATGACCTCCTCTGTATTTGCCATGAGTTAGTGCCTGGGTCATTGGATGAGTACATGGGTACTGACTGGATGATTAGAGTACTGCAAGGAGAGTGGATGGTGAATTTATAAACGCTTGTGTTTTGGTGGAGTGATTGGATAAGGACATGGAACTGGTTGGGTGATTGGAGGAGTGCATGGGTAGTGACAAGGAGATGGCTGGACTGCATCAGTAGTCCTCAGGGGATTGTAGCAGTGCATGTGTTAGTGCCTGCATCATTGCATGAGTACGTGGGTAGTGACTGGATGATTAGAGCACTGCAAGGAGAGTGCATGGTGAATTTATAAGTGCTTGTGTTTTTGCGGAGTGATTGGATAAGTACATGGTGCTTGGTGGGTGATTGGAGGAGTGCATGGGTAGTGACAGGGCGATGGCTGGACTGCATCAGTAGTGCTCAGGGTATTGTAGCAGTGCATGAGTTAGTGCATGGATCATTGCATGAGTGCATGGGTACTGACTGGAAGATTAGAGTAAAGCAAGGAGAGTGCATGGTGAATTTATAAGTGCTTCGGTTTTTACGGAGTGATTGGATAAGTACATGGTGCTCGCTGGGTGATAGGAGGAGTGCATGGGTAGTGACAGGGCGATGGCTGGACTGCATCAGTAGTGCTCAGGGTATTGTAGCAGTGCATGAGTTAGTGCATGGATCATTGCATGAGTGCATGGGTACTGACTGGATGATTAGAGTAATGCAAGGAGAGTGCACAGTGAATTTATAAGTGCTTCAGTTTTGGCGGAGTGATTGGATAAGTACATGGTGCTCGCTGGGTGATCGGAGGAGTGCATGGGTAGTGACAGGGCGATGGCTGGACTGCATCAGTAGTGCTCAGAGTATTGTAGCAGTGCATGAGTTAGTGCATGGGTCATTGCATGAGTGCATGGGTACTGACTGGATGATTAGAGTACTGCAAGGAGAGTGCGTGGTGAATCTATAAGTGCTTGGGTTTTGGCAGAGTGATTGGATAAGTACATAGTGCTGGCTGGGTGATTGGAGGAGTGCATGGGTAGTGACAAAGAGATGGCTGGGTTGCATCAGTAGTGCTCAGGGGATTGTAGCAGTGCATGTGTTAGTGCCTGCGTCATTGCATGAGTACATGGGTAGTGACTGGATGATTAGAGTACTGCAAGGAGAGTGCATGGTGAATTTATAAGTGCTTGTGTTTGGGCGGAGTGATTGGATAAGTACATGGTGCTCGCTGGGTGATTGGAGGAGTGACAGGGCGATGGCGGGATTGCATCAGTAGTGCTCAGAGTATTGTAGCAGTGCATGAGTTAGTGCATGGGTCATTGCATGAGTGCATGGGTACTGACTGGATGATTAGAGTACTGCAAGGAGAGTGCGTGGTGAATCTATAAGTGCTTGGGTTTTGGCAGAGTGATTGGATAAGTACATAGTGCTGGCTGGGTGATTGGAGGAGTGCATGGGTAGTGACAAAGAGATGGCTGGGTTGCATCAGTAGTGCTCAGGGATTGTAGCAGTGCATGTGTTAGTGCTCATGCGTTATTGCATGAGTACATGGGTAGTGACTGGATGATTAGAGTACTGCAAGGAGAGTGCATGGTGAATTTATAAGTGCTTGTGTTTGGGCAGAGTGATTGGATAAGTACATGGTGCTCGCTGGGTGATTGGAGGAGTGACAGGGCGATGGCGGGACTGCATCAGTAGTGCTCAGGGTATTGTAGCAGTGCATGAGTTAGTGCATGGGTCATTGCATGAGTGCATGGGTACTGACTGGATGATTAGAGTAATGCAAGGAGAGTGCACGGTGAATTTATAAGTGCTTGGGTTTTGGCGGAGTGATTGGATAAGTGCATGGTGCTCGCTGGGTGATAGGAGGAGTGGATGGGTAGTGACAGGGCGATGGCTGGACTGCATCAGTAGTGCTCAGAGTATTGCAGCAGTGCATGAGTTAGTACCTGGGTCATTGGATGAGTACATGGGTACTGACTGGATGATTAGAGTTCTGCAAGGAGAATGGATGGTGAATTTATAAACGCTTGTGTTTTGGCGAAGTGATTGGATAAGGACATGTTACTGGTTGGGTGATTAGAGGAGTGCAAGGGTAGTGACAAAGAGATGGCTGGGCTGCATCAGTAGTGCTCAGGGCATTGTAGCAGTGCATGTGTTAGTGCCTGGGTTCATTTTCATGAGTACATGGGTAGTGACTGGATGATTAGAGTACTGCAAGGAGAGTGCATGGTGAATTTATAAGTGCTTGTGTTTTGGCGAAGAGATTTGATAAGTACATGGTGCTCACTGGGTGATTGGAGGAGTGCATGGGTAGTGACAGGGCGATGGCTGGACTGCATCAGTAGTGCTCAGGGTATTGTAGCAGTGCATAAGTTAGTTCATGGGTCATTGCATGAGTGCATGGGTACTGACTGGATGATTAGAATAATGCAAGGAGAGTGCATGGTGAATTTATAAGTGCTTGGGTTTTGGCGGAGTGATTGGATAAGTACATGGTGCTCGCTGGGTGATAGGAGGAGTGCATGGGTAGTGACAGGGCGATGGCTGGACTGCATCAGTAGTGCTCAGAGTATTGTAGCAGTGCATGAGTTAGTGCCTGGGTCATTGGATGAGTACATGGGTACCGACTGGATGATTAGAGTACTGCAAGGAGAGTGGATGGTGAATTTATAATCGCTTGTGTTTTGGCGGAGTGATTGGATAAGGACATGTTACTGGTTGGGTGATTAGAGGAATGCATGGGTAGTGACAAGGAGATAGCTGGACTGCATCAGTAGTCCTCAGGGGATTGTAGCAGTGCATGTGTTAGTGCCTGCGTCATTGCATGAGTACATGGGTAGTGACTGGATGATTAGAGTACGGCAAGGAGAGTGCATGGTGAATTTATAAGTGCTTGTGTTTGGGCGGAGTGATTGGATAAGTACATGGCACTCGCTGGGTGATTGGAGGAGTGACGGCGATGGCGGGACTGCATCAGTAGTGCTCAGGGTATTGTAGCAGTGCATGAGTTAGTGCATGGGTCATTGCATGAGTGCATGGGTACTGACTGGATGATTAGAGTAATGCAAGGAGAGTGCACGGTGAATTTATAAGTGCTTCGGTTTTGGCAGAGTGATTGCATAAGTACATGGCACTCGCTGGGTGATTGGAGGAGTGACGGCGATGGCGGGACTGCATCAGTAGTGCTCAGGGTATTGTAGCAGTGCATGAGTTAGTGCATGGGTCATTGCATGAGTGCATGGGTACTGACTGGATGATTAGAGTAATGCAAGGAGAGTGCACGGTGAATTTATAAGTGCTTCGGTTTTGGCAGAGTGATTGCATAAGTACATGGTGCTCGCTGGGTGATCGGAGGAGTGCATGGGTAGTGACAGGGCGATGGCTGGACTGCATCAGTAGTGCTCAGAGTATTGTAGCAGTTCATGAGTTAGTTGCTGGGTCATTGCATGAGTGCATGTGTACTGACTGGATGATTAGAGTACTGCAAGGAGAGTGCATGGTGAATCTAGAAGTGCTTCGGTTTTGGCGGAGTGATTGGATAAGTACATGGTGCTGGCTGGGTGATTGGAGGAGTGCATGGGTAGTGACAAAGAGATGGCTGGGCTGCATCAGTAGTGCTCAGGGGATTGTAGCAGTGCATGTGTTAGTGCCTGGGTCATTGCATGAGTACATGGGTAGTGACTGGATGATTAGAGTACTGCAAGGAGAGTCCATGGTGAATTTACAAGTGCTTGTGTTTTGGCGGAGTGATTGGATAAGGACATGTTACTGGTTGGGTGATTAGAGGAGTGCATGGGTAGTGACAAAGAGATGGCTGGGCTGCATCAGTAGTGCTCAGGGTATTGTAGCAGTGCATGAGTTAGTGCATGGGTCATTGCATGAGTGCATGGGTACTGACTGGATGATTAGAGTAGTGCAAGGAGAATGCACTGTGAATTTATAAGTGCTTGGGTTTTGGCGGAGTGATTGGAAAAGTACATGGTGCTCGCTGGGTGATAGGAGGAGTGCATGGGTAGTGACAGGGCAATGGCTGGACTGCACTAGTAGTGCTCAGAGTATTGTAACATTGCATGAGTTAGTGCATGGGTCATTGCATGAGTGCATGGGTACTGACTGGATGATTAGAATACTGCAAGGAGAGTGCATGGTGAATTTATAAGTGCTTGGGTTTTGGCGGAGTGACATGTCACATCAGGCCCACCCCCTCCCTCCACCACTGTGCAAACGCACCTCCTGGCGGGTTTTAAGTTGGGGGATTAATTCCCCTTGAATCCTGAGGGTCCCTGGGGCCAACTAGCCCACCAGGTACCTCCAGTAAGCGCCACAGAGCTGCGTTGCAGAGAGGTGGTCCAAGGCCACTCCCCTTTTAACACCTCTCTGCAATGCAGCTCTGTGGCGCTTACTGGAGGTACCTAGTGGGCTAGTTGGACGCAAGGGACCCTCAGGATTCAAGGGGACTTAATCCCCCACTTACAATGCACCAGAGGGCCTGTTTGCACAGTGGTGAAGGGAGCAGGTGGGGCCTGATGTGACAAGTGTGCAAACGCGCCCCGTGGTGCGTTTTAAGTTGGGAGATTTACTCCCTTGAATCCTGAGGGTCCCTAAGGCCCAACTAGCCCACCAGGTACCTCCAGTAAGCACCACAGAGCTGCGTTGCAGAGAGGTGGTCGGAGACCACGCCCCTTTTTACACCTCTCTGCAACGCAACTCTGTTGCACATACTGAAGGTACCTGGTGGGCTAGTTGGCCCCCAGGGACCCTCAGGATACAAGGGGACTTAATCCCCAACTTAAAACGCACCACGGAGCGAGTTTGCACACTTGTCACATCAGGCCCCGCCCCTCCCTTCACCACTGTGCAAACACGCCCCGTGGCACGTTTTAAGTTGGGGTATTAAGTCCCCTTGAATCCTGAAGGTCCCTGGAGTCCAACTAGCCCACCAGGTACCTCCAGTAAGCGCCACAGAGCTGCGTTGCAGAGAGGTGGAAAAAGGGGCATGGCCTCGGACCACCTCTCTGCAAGGCAGGGCTGTGGCGCTTACTGGAGCTACCTGGTGGGCTAGTTGGCCCTCAAGGTCCCTCAGGATTCAAGGGGAATTAATTCCCAACTTAAAATGCGCCACAGGGCGTGTTTGCACACATGTCACCTGCGGCCCCGCCCCTCCCTTCACCACTGTGCAAACGCGCCTGTGGCGCGTTTTAAGTTGGGGAATTAGGTCACCTTGAATCCTGAGGGTCCCTGGGACCCAACTAGCCCACCAGGTACTTCCAGTAAGCGCCACAGGCCTGCATTGCAGAGAGGTGGTCTGAGTTCACGCCCCTTTTTACACCTCTCTGCAACGCAGGCCTGTGGCGCTTACTGGAGGTACCTGGTGGGCTAGTTGGCCCCCAGGGGCCCTCAGGATTGAAGGGAATTAATTCCCCAACTTAAAACGCGCCACAGGGCATGTTTGCACTCATGTCACCTCAGGCCCCGTCCCTCCCTTCACCACTGTGCAAACGCGCCCCGTGGCGCGTTTTAAGTTGGGGATAAAGTCCCCTTGAATCCTGAGGGTCCCTGGGGTCCAACTAGCCCACCAGGTACCTCCAGTAAGCGCCACAGAGCTGCGTTGCAGAGAGGTGTAAAAAGGGCGTGGCCTGGACCACCTCTCTGCAACGCAGGCCTGTGGCGCTTACTGGAGGTACCTGGTGGGCTAGTTGGCCCCAGGGACCCCCAGTATTGAAGGGGAATTCATTTCCCAACTTAAAACGCGCCACAGGGCGCGTTTGCAGAGTGTTGCTGGGAGGGGGAGGGGCCTCGGCACGATTGCGTGTTTTTTTGTTTTTTGGAAGGAGGGCTGTGTGGCCCCCCTTCTTTTTACTTTTTTTGGGCCCTAGGGACCCCATCCCCCAGGGCCTGACCCCTTTTTTAATAAAAAAAAAAAAAATGAACGGGAAGGGGGCCGCGTGGGCCCCCCTCCCGTGGCCAATTCCGGCCCCGGGGACCTCATCCAGGGGCATGGCCAGATTTTCTTTTTTTTTATGGAGAGGGGCTGCATGGCCCCCCTCCTGAGGCCTCTACTGGCCCCGGGGACCACATCCCCCGGGGCCGGCCTTTATTTATTTTTTTTATTTAATTTTGGGGAGGGGGGCCACGTTGCTCCCCTCCCGGGCCACTAATAGCCCCGGGGACCCCATCCCCCGGGGCTGGCCCTCTCCGTTGGGGACCGTGGGGGTCCCCAATGCCCCCACGGTCCCGCCGGCTCCCCGCGTCCTGCGGGAGCCGAGACATGCTTTCCACATGGGGAGCTGCTGACATGCAGCTCCCCATGTGGAAAGCAATCTGCTTTGCTTCATTGAAGCCATAGCAGGTTTCCCTGCTCTCGCTTCAATGAAGCAAAGCAGTTTGACAATGACAGGACGGGAGCCGTGAGGCTCCCGCCCTGTCATTGCAAACAGCAGTGTCCCGGGGTGGGCACCCGGGACACTGCAGGAGCCGGCCCTTGGGGGTGGCAGTCCCCAGGGCCATCACTGGCTCCAGGAGGGGGCCGCGCGGCCCCCCTCCCAATCTGTACATAGCCCCGGGGAGGTGGTGAGCCCCGGGGCTCGGGGGTCCTTAACGGACCCCCTAATTTACATGTTAGTGCCCCGGGGAGGTGGCGGTCCCCCCTACACAGGTACATTTATTTAAAAAAAAGAAGCCCCGGGGGTGGCGGTCCCCGGGGCTGCGGGGGGCCTCAGAGGCCCCCCCAACTTTATAAAAACAAGCACCGGGGGGTGACTGTCCCCGGGGCTGCGGGGGGCCGTGCGCCCCCGCAAATATTAATGCAAAGCCTCGGGGGGTGGCAGTCCCCGGGGCAGTGTGGGGGGGATTGGGGCCCCCCCACACATTGTTTTACTGCCCCCGGGAATTGGTCCACCCAGGGGCTTTTTGAATACGAAGCACGAGAGCCTGCGCTTCATTTTTTTTTTATTTTTGGCCGAAATTCGCACTGGGTGCGCAAATCTCACTGATTTAAAAAAATGTTTTTTGGTGCTTGGGGTCCTTGTGGGACCCCTAAGCAGGCCTAGGGGTCAGGGTGTTTCTACCCTGCCCCCTTTGCGTTTTGCGCACTTGTTTCTGTGCCTCGGTTCTACCGAGGAACAAGATGGCTGCCAACACTTCCTGGTTTGGAGTGTTGACAGCCAATTAGCATGCAGCTCGTGATCGGGAGGGTGCGCGGACCCTCCGCGGCCATAGATATATATGTGATTTTACTTTTGATTTTCTCAGGAACTACTGAACGGATTTACACCATTTAACCAAAAGGCAAGACTCTGAACCAAGGGCTACCTTTTTGCCAAATTTGGTGTAATTCTGTTCAGCAGTTCCGGGCTGTAGCTGCGACTAAAGGTTCCTATGGAAAATTGCATGGGGAAAACACGTTTTGGGACCCCTTTTTCTCGGGCCCCACTTGACGAATCACCCTGAGACTCTCAGGATAGGAGCGGACCGGAGCGCCCCACGAGTTTTGAAAATTTCGTGAAGATTCGTCAACCGGCGCCAAAGTTATTGGGAATAGAATGTTGCGGATTTCCTATGGAAAATAGGTCCTAACTATAACTATCTACCGCCAGTAGATAATATATATATATATATATATATATATATATATATATATATATATATATATCTATATCCTACTGGCGATCGCCAGTAGGTAGTTATAGTTAGAACCTAGGTTCCATAGGAAAAGCATTTTTTTGATTTGCTAATAACTTTGGCGTCGTTTGACGAATCTTCGTGAAATTCTCCAAAGAAAAAGTCTATCCAGGTCAGCTCCTATCCTGAAAGTTTGGGAGTGATTCATCAAGCGGGGGCTGAGAAAAAAGGGGGGTCCCAAAACGCATTTTCCCCATGTTATTTTCAATAGGACATTTTGAGACAGGCTACAGCCCGAACTGCTGAACGGAATTACCCCAAATTTGGCGAAAAGGTAGTGCTTGTTTCAGAAAGCGACCTTTTTTTTTAAATGGTGTAAATCCGTTTAGTAGTTGCTGAGAAATTAAAAACATAAAAATATTGATATCTATGGCTGAGGAGGGTTAGCGAACCCTCCCGACCACGAGCTTTATTCTAATTGGCTGTAAACACTCCAAACCAGGTAGTGTTGGCAGGCATCTTGTGACTCAGTAGAACTGAGTCACAAGAAAACAGAAAAACAAAGGTGAAAAAAAAGAAAAGGGGGCAGGGTAGAAACACCCTGACCGCCTAGGCCTGCTCAGGGGGTCCCACAAGGACCCCCAGGGCCAAAAAAAGCATTTTTTATAAAAACATTTCGGCAAAATTCGCGCTGGTGTTACGAATCTCGCCAAAATTTTTTAAAAAATGAAGCGCGGGCTCCCGCGCTTCATTTAATTGAGGCCCCCATGTGGGCCAGGTCCCGGGGGCATTTACACAATATATGCAGGGGCCCGTGGGGCCCCTGCAGCCCCGGGGACCGCCACCCCCAGGGCTTGCTTAATATTATGTGCGGGAGGGCACTCGGCCCTCCCGCAGCCCCGGGGACCGCCAGCCCCCCGGGGCTTCTTTTTTAATGTGTGGGGGGCCTCCAAGGCCCCCCAAGGCCTGGGGACCACCACCCCCTGGGCTTTTATTAATTATTCGCAGGGGGCACATGGCCCCCCGCTGCCCCAGGGACCGCCACCCCCGGGGCTATTTAAAAAAGTAAATAAACCTGTGTGGGGGGCTCGAGCCCCCCCACATGCCCCGGGGACTGCCACCTCCCCGGGGCACTAAAATGCAAATACGGGGGTCCGTAACGTCGAGCCCCGGGGACCACCACCTCCCTGGGGCTGTGCAGTAGTTGGGAGGGGGGCCGCGCGGCCCCCCTCCAGGAGCCCTCGATGGCCCTGGGGACCACCACCCCCCAGGGCCGGCTCCTGTAGTGTCCCGGGGTGCCCACCCCCGGGACACTGCTGTTTGCAATTGCAGGGCGGGAGCCGTGTGGCTTCCGCCCTGTCATAGCAAACACTGGTTTGGATTTTGTATGCGAGAGCACTGCTCTCGCTTACAAAATCCAAACCAGATTGCTTTTCCCCACGGGGAGCTGCATGTCAGCAGCTCCCCATGTGGAAAAGCAATGCCGGCTCCCGCAGGTGGCGGGGAGCCGGCGGGACCATGGGGGCATTTGAGACGTCATCAGTGATGTCATCAGTGATGTCACTGAGCATGTCATGAGTGATGTAATATGTGACGTCATCAGCAGTGCATTGCGGGGCACGAGTTCTAGTTAGGTCTACTAACTATAACAGACGAATTTCTATGGTTTTGTTCGAGTGAAATCTCCAACTGACTACAACGTCCCTGAAACCTATGGTTTTTCAGTGAATTTCTAAGGTTTTTTAAATGCTAATTTCTAACTAGAACGTCCCTGAAACCTATGGTTTTTCAGCGAACATATATATATATATATATATATATATATATATATATATATATATATATATATATATATATATATATATATATATATATATATAACCTACTTGTGGTTGCCAGTGGGTAGTTATAGTTAGGAAGAAAGTTTCCATAGTAAAAGCATTTTTGTTTTGCGAATAGCTTTTGCGCTGCTGGATGAATTTTCACGAAATTATCAAAAAACTTCCCCTTTTTGGTTCAGCTGCTGTGTTGAAAGTTTCGGGGTGATCCATCAAGTGGGGGCCGAGCAAAAAGGGGGTCCCAAAATGCGTTTACCCCATGTTATATCTATGGGGATTTTTCATTTTTGAACACGACTACAGCCCGAACCGGTGAAAAGAATTACACCAAATTTGGCAAAAAGCTAGATGTTGGTCCAGAAAGAGTGCTGTTTGTGATTTGCTGTAAATCTGTTCAGTAGTTTCAAAGATATTTAAGTTTAAAAAATATAGATATCTGCGAGCCCAAAAGCCTACTGAGACCCTACTGAAATTTGATTGGCTGCCAACACATTCAACCAGGAAGTGTTGGTAGCCATCTTGGGACTAGACTTGAAGCAGAGTCTCACAAAATAGTAAAAAAAAGGGGCAATGCAGGAATATCCTGACCCCCCCAGATATGGTGGGGGGCCTCACAGGGACCCTGCCAAGGGATAAAAGCATTTTTTTTGTTTTAATTTTGCTGCGATCTCATGCTCCCGTTTGTCTTTTGAAAGAAGCCCCAGGGTTGTCCAAATCCCAGGGGCATATTAAAAATAAAGGAGGGGCGCATGGGGCCCTCTCCTAGAGTTTAATGGAACCCCCGGGAACCACCCTCTCCCGGGGTATTTGACTGAAATGATGTGGGGGGGTGCCTGCATGGCACCCCCACATCCCAGGGACCACCACCTCCCTGGGGCTTCTTTTATGATTAAATGGGGGGCCTCTTTGACCCCCCAGCCCCGGCGACCGCCACCTCCCCAGGGCATTAACTTTTATTAATGGGGGCCACATGGCCCCCCCAGCTCTGGGGACCGACACCTCCCTGGGGCACAAACATAACATAAATGCAGGGGGCACGCATCACCCCCGCAGCCTCAGGGATCGCCACTTCCCTGGGGCAAAAGGGTAAAATGACGGTGGGGGCCATGCAGCACCCTGTAGCCCCGGGGACCACCACCTCCCCGGGGGGAGGCTGTATGCTGTAATGGAGGGGGGCCACATGGCTCCCTCCTGGAGCCCTAGATGGCCCTGGGGACTGCCACCCCCCGGCTGGCTTCAGCAAGGTCCCAGGGGGCCTACCCCAGGACATTGAAGTTTGCTATGCCTTGGCTGGAGCACCGCTTCCGCCAAGCCATCGCAAACACTGCTCTGCTTCTAGTAAGCGAGAGCAGAAAATGCTCTTGCTTACTAGAAGGGGAGCAGAATTGCTTTTGGACAGAGGAAGCTGCATGTTAGCAGCTCCCTCAATCCAAAAGCAATGCTGGCTCCCGCAGGAAGTGGGGAGTCGGCAGGGACCGCGGGGGCCTTCAGGCTCCCCCAGCGGTCCCCAACTTGAAAAACTGGGTGCCCTGGGCGGGACCAGGGCACCCAGTTTTGTAGCCAGGCTCCAGGGGATAGGGTCACCAGGGCCAAAATTGGCCCAGGGAAGGGGGCCCTACCTTGTTTGAAAAATAAATAAATAAATGGCAGGCTACGGGGAATCGTGTCCCGGGGCCACAATCGGCCCAGGAAAGGGGGGCCACATGGCCTCCCCTTCCCTAAATTAATCTTTTTTTTTAAAAGAAACACCGGGCCCCGGGGATGGCATTTCTGGGGACAAATATGGCCCTGGGAAGGGCCCTCCTTCCTTTATAATATTTTTTAAAAAATAACGGTACCAGCACGAACCCAGAGGCCCGTCCTCCCTTCTGCAGCACTCTGCAATCGCGCCTCCTGTTGTGTTGCTGGTTAGGTGATGAAGTCCCCTTGGCTGCTGAGAATCCTTAGGGGCCAACAAGACCTACTGTTACCTCAGTAGCTCCCAGACAGTGGGATTGCTGAGAGGTGATCGGAGGCCACGCCCCTTTCTCGACCACTCTGCAAACATGCCTCTCGGCCCAATGCCAGTGGGGGATGACATCCCCTTGCCTCCTAAGGGCCTCAGGACTAAAGTGGACTTCTTCCCCCAACCAGTAGTTCACCAGGAGGTGCGTTTGCAGAGTGGTGGAGAAAAGGGGCATGGCCTCCAGCAACCTCTTAGCAATCCAGCTGTGTGGGACTTACTGGAGGTAACAGGAGGGGTAGATGGCCCCCAAGGACCCTCAAGAGCCAAGGGTGACTTTATCCCCCAACCAGTACTGCTCCAAGAGCCGCATTTGCAGAGTGGTGGAAAATGGTGGGACTGCTAAAAGGTCTTTCTGAGGTGATGCCCCCTTTCTCCTCCACTCTGCAAACGTGCCTCTTGGTGCACTACTGGTTGGGGAATGACGTCCTCTTGGATGCTGAGGGGTCTTGGGGGCCAAATAGCCCTCATGGCACTTTATGTAAGTCCTACACAGTGGGATTGATGAAAGCTGGTCAGAGGCCCACCCCCTTTCTCCACCACTCTGCAAACGCCATTACTACTTAAAAAAAGAAATTCACCTAAAAAACAAATGTTACAGGAACATTATGGTTAGGAAATCGAATAAAAAAAAACTTAGAAATTCACCGAAAAAACTTAAGGTTACAGGAACGTTATAGTTAGGCTCAGCTTTCACTTGTACAAAACTATTGAAATTCAGCAGTTATAGTTAGCTGAGCTAACTATAACTCGTGCCCCCACAATGCACTACTTATGACCTCACATATTACATCACTCATGACATGGTCAGTGACATCACTGATGACATCTCAAATGACATCAACGATGACATCATCCACAGAATAACTGATGCACCCACTCACACCCCCATAGAACCACTCCCTCTCCCACACAACCATTCACAAACCCATTCACAGATCCATACCAGTACTTACACACCCACTCATTGATTCATAGATCTACACACACATCTACTCACTCACCCATACAGCCACTCATACTCCCACTCAGTCACTAATACAGCCACTGACATATCCACTCATACACCCATATAGCCACTCACACAATGAGTCAGTCACCAACAAAGATACTCACACACCTAGTCACTCACCCATACAGTCAATGATACAGCCGCTTACTCACCCATACAGATACACACCCACCCACTTACACATACAGATACTAACATGTACTCACTCACCTATACAGTCACTGACACAACCACACACTCACCCATACATACACTCATATACCCCATCACTCACCTATATTGCTTTTCACATACCCAGTAACTCACCCATATACCACTGACACATCCGCTTACTCACCCACACAGCAATACACACACTCACTCACCCATACAGCTCCTCACAGATGCACTCACTAACCCATACAGCCACTGACTCACCCACTCACTCATCCATACAGGCAGTCACACACCCCCTAACCAACCCACACAGACACTCAGACAACCATACAGGTACTCAGACAACTACTCACTCACCAATACAGCCACTCACGTACCCACTCACACACCCATACAGCCAATTAGACACCAACTGACAGACTGATACAGACATTCACACAGTCACTCACCCATACATTCACTGAGACACCTAATCACTCATATATACAGTCACTCACCCACTGAATCATCCATACAGGCACTGATTCACCAATACACCTTGGTATATATATTTAACACTCAAACTTTTTAAAAACACTCACAGTCACTGGATAATGTCATCAGTGGTGATATTTGAGATGCCATCAGTGATGTCACTGACCATGTAATCAGTGATGCAATATGTGAGGTCATAAGCAGCGCATTGTGGGGTACGCGAGTTATAGTTAACTCAGCTAACTATAACTGCTGAATTTCACTGGCTTTGTACGAGTGAAACCTGAGCCTAAGTATATATATGTGTGTGTGTGTATATATATATATATATATATATATATATATATATATATATATATATATATATATATATATATATAGATATATATATATATTTATGCCCTGTGCAAAACTTACTATAACTTGCAGATTTCCGTACACAGTTTTATGAACACACCATGCATACCACACAGAGTGCATTAACTATAACTTGCTTTGCTACCATGCACAGTGTTTACATAAATGATGTCATTTCAAATGTCATGAGTGTTGGTATGAAAGCTATAATTTAACAGGGTAAAAGAAATATAATATGAAATGGTACAAGCTGTGCAAGGTAGGAGCGGTGAGTTATATAAAATGATTTGTTGCGGGATAACAGCAACACAGACTTTGTAAAGTCATGGTAAAGTGAATGCCTTTTCTCATCCAATAACCAGGGGGCTCACCTGTGTAGGTCTTACACTTACAATCCTGATTAAGCAGATGCAACAACTAATTGCAGAAGAGTTTGCAAATCAAATACCATATTCATATGGAAATCTCCACATTAAACAATGGGTCCAAAGGGTTGCAAATAAACAGTTAAATAAGGGTTATCATTTCAAGACACATGTCTTAATGTTCAAGACAATATTTTGCAAAAAATATTTTTTTCTTGGTGTCATGAAACCCCTTTAACAGGTCACAAAGCTGCTGGAACTCATTCTTTGAAATATTTGCTGGTTAGCTGCAAGAAATTATGTCACACACTATATATAAGCCTGCATTAAATACAATCAAGCAAAGAGAGATCATAAAGACCAGTAGGGGTATTGGACTCTGTATTGACTCCTCTTTGAAATATATGGTGGTCAGCTGCAAGAAATTATGTCACACACTATATCAAAGCCTGCATTAAATGCACTCAAGCCAAGAGAGATCATCAAAGACCAGTATGGGTATTGGACCCTTTATTGGCTCCATTGACTATTATTTCCATGGATTATTTTGGGACCTTTGTCCCTCACAAGGTCATACAACGCTTCTGGGTGTCACTGCCTACTGTACAAAGTTGCAACAACGGCAACACATGGTATCACTGAAACCAAACTACACCTGGCTGATGAGCCTTAACTAGGGTGAACTCAGTCCTAGGTTGCTTGCCTTCCGGTTAAGGGAGGACCTAGCCTGGCAGTTCGGGCTGGAGTGTTCCCATTGGAGCGGGGTCAAGACTGATTTTCATATGGCTGGGTTCAAACTGAGGTAGCATTGTGCGCAGAATAACAATGAATTGGGATATGGGTAATTATCAGTGGCTAACATTAAGTCAAGCATTCCATCCATCACTTTACTGTGTACTTTACTGTACAAAGTTGGCACATTTTGCACCTTTGACTAAATTACCTTCAGCACATGAACTAATGTTTTTTTTTTGTCCACCATAGTATGATTACATGAGTTACCCTGAGTTAATGTAACTGAAAAGAGGGCTAAAATGTATTGCTAGGTTCTGGAATACTAAACTACAAACATTTGGGACGGTTAATTTAAAGTCCACAAATCATCTTCACTGATTTACTTTGAACCGAGCGAGAGAACACATCCAGACGCCGCGCCATAAAGAAAAAAGAAGGCCTAATTGATGAAGGGCCAGAGAGATATATATGTGTATACTACGAATATCCAGAAGGAAAGGTTTATTCTAATTGAGAAGTCAAGAGAGTGAGTTGCCAATTGCCAATTGGATAGAAACACTAGCAAGAATCAAAGATTTTGAATAGGTCGAAAGGAAATAGAACGCTTTACAGTCACTGGAAAGAGTTATAAGGAGAGGCGATAATAATGATAAACTACGAGAAGAAAACAAATAAAAGATGAGACTCGAATTGTGCGAGTCCCATTTGAAGCAAAAGGAGCCAGATCATTTGGACTGCCCTTGTGGAAATAACTCACCATCACACCTGAATAATCAACAGGTGTTTATTTGGAAATTTCAAATTAAATTGAACTGTCAAAGAGAGCAAAATTCTAGTCTTGAAAAAGATGGTTTGAGACCAATGTATACCATCGAAACGCGTCGACGCATTTTCTTCTGCACAATCTGTTATTGCTGACTGGCTTAGCCGTAAACCAACATAAATTGAGACGTAGGGCGCTAGTTGACTCCTTTGTTTACCTTTTTTCATAGATGTGCAAACTTAAATGACAAATAACACTGTCTGATTGTGTCTCTTGCTGCTTTGATAAACTCTATTGGATTTGTTGAGTATCCTGTTGTATTAGAGTACTATTAGAGTACCAAGATAGTGGGTGGTTTTAACTTATGAATTGTTTTTAACATATGAATTATTGTTGATATACACAGCCTTAGGTTGGTATAAGTAATTTTTAATACATTTTGTACTAATTTCTACTTTCAGTGTACTATAGATTTATTGTTTGGGCCAATTTTTCAGATATTCATGAGGATTAGAGCCGAATGAGTGTAACAGTTTGTTTGAAAAAGGTGTGGGTTCAATAGTATTAACTAAAGGATAAACTCTTTTTGTACCACAAATCATCTTCCACAGCCAGATAGTTTGAAAGACTGAACCAATCTCTAGAACAATACCCTGGATGCTTTATCATGGAACATCTGATACAGGATTTCTCTAGCTGAGGCAGAATACATTAACTCCCTTTATAATGCCTTCAGTTTCTCCACCTTTTCTTGTTCTTATGCTCTCCATCCCTCTTTATGGTCCTCTTCCTATAGTTCTTCTGTCAAGCCCCTGCTAAAAAAATTGCATTCATAAGTCTGGTAGTTTACATTTAGTCAAAGCTAAAGTAAAAAATAAAAAGGTTCAATATATAGGCACAGGTGATGAGCCCTTATATATGAGGTTAGAAACAGAGGGCCCGCTTTTGATTTGGCAGATGGAGTAATCTCTGTTGGTCTGCAGGTAGAGACTACTCTGTCCGGCAAATTTCTAAATGACCGCCACGCTGGCGGTCATCTATAATGCATTGGAAGAAACCGCCATCACTGCGTTAGAGTTCCTGTCAATGCATTTTTTTTTGTTTTTGAAAGTTAAAAAAATGCAATTCTGCCCCCACCTTGGGGGTCCACTCCCACTGCCAGGGGAGAATTTAGCAGTTTTCATTGCCCCTTACCACCAGGGATTTCTTGGCAGTGACTGGCAGTGAAAACTGACCTGTAATGGCCTCTGACAGCCCTTTCTCCTCAGGACAACCGGAAGGGAATAATCATAGTGGAGATGGAGTAGTCTCTGCTGTGATTAACCCTAAGGTTTGCCTGCAGTTAAATTTGGTAGGCGGACCGTACTCTTGGCAGTAAGGATACAGTGTCACTGTCAAATCAGGAGGCTCCACTTCTATCAATCCCCCTCCATTAGTACTTGTGGATGGCTCACATGAATATACTTTTGAGGCAATTTTGGATTCCTGAGAACAAACCTTGGCTGTACAGTACACTGTACCCTAGAAAGGATATGACACTTCACAGTTTCCATCAGCATCTTCCACCTTTGTATAGGTCCCTAGGTTGGTGAAAGCCTTCCACTTTGCTTTCTCACACAAACCTTCAGGTGGTTGTAGAAGGGGGTCTATCTTAGGGGGTAGAGGGAGGGCACTATCATGGGTAAATTCAGAAGAGCCCAGGAAAAGAGGAATTGACTCAGTAGAGTAAGGCAGAGAAACAGGGCCTATAGAGCTCCCCAGAAAGGTTGGAGAATATCTAAGCTCAACTCTTTCTGGCTGGGGTATACATACAAAGAACAACAGCAACTTTCACTTCTGGTTCAGGGCAGGCAAAGGCATGAGAGCACTCACACTGGTTTGAGTGAGAACCAAAGAGATGGAGCCTGGTATCTTTTCATGTGTTATATGTCTCCTGCTCCCTCACTGTTGGTCACCATACTGGAGTCCCTCACATTTGCTGCTTTGGGTTTTCCTTGTTCAGTTTTACATACTACTTAGACTTATGTGCTTCTTCAGTGATTGCAAAGAGAGCATTACCTGCTACTTAAATTTCTGAGCATCGAATTGCTTGGGACACATGGTAGTGGTGTGACAGTGTCCACAGATGTTCGGGGGCATATTGAGATGCCCATGGGGGCTCATCTTTGCATAATATCTGAACAAACTACTAAATTGAATTTACAGTTTTGCATAACATTGTAACAGTTTCCATGGTTACTGCTGTGCAAGGATAATGATTGAACATAAGTTGTTATTTTAAAGAACAAACATGACCTAGACATAAACCAAACACTGTCACTGGAGTTGGTAAGCTCAGCGGGAACACTACTTTCTCATTGGTATTCTACTTGGAGATTTCACCTGCTTTACACAGCCATAGTCTTTGGGTAGAATACTGAGGAGGAAAGTGTAACAATCTGCATCATAAATCAGATTTCCATGTTATTCCTGAATAACTCAAAATCTGTGTTATTTTTCCACTATGAAATTAACACAAATTCTCAGTAATGATTATTCTGGCTGGAAGGAAATTAAGAGGATTTTTACAAGCCACTTGTAAAAGAGCCCATGTTTGTATTGAATAGAATTGATCTGTTGCCAATAGCCAAAGAAAGAGGTCTGTAGACCGGATCTAAAGTCATGTAAAACAAAATGCAGCATGAATCTACCTTTGGCTTTATCTGGTCCAAAACTTGACTGTCCTTTGCACAAGTGGAACAAGATATTAACTTCCAAGTGAATATATAACTGTACTGTCACTGTGTTTCCAGTTTTATTGTGTACTGTGTATTTTCAAGTGGAAATGCAGTTTTGCATAGTATTATTGTTGGAATTGGCCCTTTTGCAGGGTCATTCCTGAACTTTTTGCCTTCCTCCTAGTCTTTTTTCTGACCTGGTGTTGGTAGTTTTAGGACTCTGGGCACTTTAGCACTGCTGTCCAGTGTAAAGTGTGTGTGCTCTCTGTGGTAAACATGGTAAGATTGGTCTACACCTGTTTGGCATATTTAATTTACCTGTCAGTCCCTTGTAAAGTGGTATCCCAGATACCCAGGGCCAGTAAATTAAATGCTACTGGTGGGCTTGCAGCACTGATTGCGCCACCCACCAAAGTAGCCTTTCAAACCTGTCCCAGGCCTCTGCCATTGCAGGGCCTGTGCGCGCAGTTTACTGATGCTGCGTGACATGGCACGCAAAGAGGTTGCCACATCTGTGACCCCCTTTTACTGCATGTCAGTAACCCCTAAGGTAGGCCCTAGCTAGCCATGTGGACAGGGTGAATTGTAGGCAAAAGGTAGGACATGTACCTTAAGTGCGTGACATGTCCTGGTAGTGACAAACAGCCATTTTAGTTTTCCACTGCTGTGAGGCTGCCCTCTCATAGGAATGCATTCGGGATTCCCTGATAAGTATTTCAGTGGTAATTCCTGATATGAGAGAGGCAGCGTGGTCAAGTTTGGTATGTTTGGAATAGTGATAATAAATGCTGCGTAATGGTGCGCGCGGATTTATGATAACTATTTTAGAAATGATACTTTAAGAAGTTGGTATTTCTGTGTGCTATGTGTCTTTGCCTGCCTGATGTGTATTGCATGTCTGGCCCTGGAGTGACAGGGGCTGGTGAGGTGTGTGGCTCCAGAGGGGTAGGGTGAGTCAGCGCTAGGCTGAATGGGCAGATCTGCATTTGGAGTAGTGGGAGAAGTAGCCCCTGACCCTGAATAGGTCTGCGCCTGACTTGTTCAATGCTGGCTCCGCCCCCCTGTGGTGTGTATGAGGACGGAGCCCCACCTGACAAAGGAGGGTGTGAGCACTGTAAATAAAGTGCTTCAGCACCCCCCAGAACCAGTTGGGACTGGTTCCCCAAGCCTTGTACCAAGGCAAACAAAGACAACCTTGGAATAAATATTGGGGCTGTGACCCCATGTATGGTATGCTGTTTTGGGTGCTTGAACTGCTGGGCCACAGGAGGAACCGCCACAAGGGATTACCCCTCTGCTGGAGGGCCCTGTGAGCTGGCCTGCCTGGGCCCAGCTCTACCCTGTGGGACTTTAGGGCAAGAAGAGAGGACTGCTCCTGTGGTTTGGCACCCCTTTGTGCCTAGCTTTGCCTTTTGAGCTCTTGGCTCCTAGCGCCTCATGAGCGCTACATCTTGAATTACTGGTGCCAGGACCAGCAACAAGGGGGCATTGTTTTGGAAGTCCCGGAGTGGGGCTTGAGAGGCACTGTAGTGCCGAGGCTAATTTTCCCAGCTGCACCGCGAGAGCACGTGCAGCTGCAACATGAGGGGCCATTGTTTTGGTTCTCAAGAGAGACCAGGGTGGGTTACACCCTCACCCCATTAAGAGCACTGACTTTTGGACAGAGGGCATTTGGGCCCGGAAGAAGGCCAGTTGGCCTGGGGTCATTTTAGTGATATTGGTAGGGTGCCAGGCCCTACAAGGATGCATAATGTGTTTATGCCTGAAGGTGATGTATGCACCTAGGGAGTGTTACTACGGTGCACTTCTAAATGTGCTTTATGCCTAATGTGTTTATGCATAACATGATGCTGAGTACAGTATTTTACCAGTAGTTGCTGGTTGTTTTATATTTGCTACTTGTGCTTTCTAATGGTTCTGACAGTGACCCGATTGGCCCTGTCATGTATATAATCCCCTGTGAAGTATTGCCTAGTGCCAGGTGGCACAGTGTACATTTGTGATTATGAATCTATTGTGTTTATGATAATACAAAGGCTATTTTGTATATAGCCTTGTGTGGAGTTTCCTCTGTGGTGTGCCTAGTGTGTTGCTGTGTGTGTGCGTTGCGCAAATGCTTTACACATTGCCTCTGGGATAAGCCTGACTGCTCGGGCCAAGCTACCAAGGGGGTGAGCAGGGGTTATCTTCAGTGTGTCCTGACTAGAGTGGTGGTTTTTGCCTCGCTTAGGCGCAAGCCCTAGCCAACCAGAAATCCCATTTCTAACAATTATGGTCAGGGAAATGGTTCATTTCTAATGGATGGACCTACTACTGTGGTAAATCAAGAGTCCTTGAAATATACTCAGATCTTGGATCACATCTGGACCAAATACCTTTGAGGATTAAAAAATGAATTGTATGCAGAAATGATCCATCAGGATAACATTATAGGCCTTACTTTTATGGCGCAAACCTAGTGCAAAGATTAGCGATGAGATTTACTATCCAATCAAAATCAGGATTTGCATTGAATGTATTTACTTTGCTCCATGAGTGGTACTTAGGAATTCCCATGCAACCACCCATGGGTTTGAAGCAAATCCCTACGTACTAATATTGATAGACAGGACTTGTGGCAAAACCTTATGCCTCATTGAGGCAAGCATATAGAGGAGAAATGTTTTTATTTATCAATATTTTTCCAACTTTGCATGTGTGATGCATTGTATAGCACACGTACAAAGTGGGAAATCCTTAAGGCACAGTTTTTGTACTTCAAGTTTCTACTTCCAGAATTAAAGCAATGCTTTACAGAACGTACACACCCTTGCATTATGGTGTAAGGGTGTGTGTGCTGGTGCATGGTAACCAGAAGTGCACCAGAGCTGGTGGAGAGAAAAATGTACCATATCTTAGCAGATATGGCACATTTTTTCTTTCTCCCTTTGAAGCAAGGTAGCACAGCAACATTGGTGCTGCACTGCCTTGCGTTAAATAATAGTAAATTTGGGTGAATGTCTTTTGATCTTAAAAGTACTAAATAAAAGGCTTTCTATTCTATACTGTTTATAATGAGTAATTGTCAAAGATTCGGCTTAAGTCTCTTTAAATGTGTAACAGTTTTAATTGGTCTCATCACTTTTGTATTTTTTTTAAGTTGAGAAAAAAAAACTTACATATGTTTGATTGTCTTAAGTAAAAATGCATTTAAAAAGTTAAGTAACCTTTAACATATTTGTATACTGACCAATACATTGAGGAGGGGATGTCCATCTTCCATTCTCACATGTTATGGTTTCTGAGCCATAAAGTATGTTGCTTCTCGTGCAACTGTACGCAACAGTTTCACCATGTTCATATGCCAATTGCGTACTTTGTTCTTCTGTGTTTTTCAGTTCAGGTGGTTCTAGACAGTTCATTCCTGTACCTTTGAAAGAGAATATATATTCAGAAACATTCAAAATGTGATTGTTAGTATTTTAAAACCCACATCATAATGATTATTGCCAGTTGTCTTATGCCAAGAGCATAATCAGTATCTCACCAATGTGTCCTAAGTCCGACTCAGTAGCATAGCAAAGATGTCCTGGGCTTTGGTGCAAGCAAGGAAAATTACCCTTTCACTGCAGCTGGGACAGTAAAATAAAGATATTTACAGGGTTCAAGAGACCCCAAAGGGCTCTGGGCCCTGGTGCCACTGCATCTGTAGCACCAATAGTAGCTATGCCTCTGGCCCAACAAATGAAAATTTACTCTCCAAGCCCTCCATCCGCTGCCGCAATCCATACGGGAAACCGTGAGAATTCCCTTGTGTTATTCTCAGTACGGTATTAATCTTGAATTATAATGACAATTACAATTAATCACAAAGTTGTACATTATATTATTTCAGTAAGTCACATAATTAAATATAATAGGGTATCCTTTATATGGAGAACATACACATGATACACATGATTATAACACGTTTCACAATTACAAAACAATTCTCAAAAATAACATCAAGGGCATAGAGCTTTTGTACCATCGCAAGTCGGCGAGAGGAGTGCAACAGGATAAAAAATAGAGATATTAGGGTACAGTTCTACTTTCAGGAGATCCCCGAAGTTTCAGGGGTCAAAACGTGCCAATGCCTTTTATCAGGGGCTACAAGGACTTTCATGGAAGCCAATAATGAGGACTGAAACGGTGTTGTGTGGCTCTCTGAAAAAAAATGCCACCACCTCCTGTACATATTCTTTTCTAAGCACAAGACAGAAAAACTACTTATGAACACGTAACGTACTTTAATTTTCCAAGACTAGAAATTGGAATTGTACCCTAGTAATTCTCCATTTATTCATTCTGTTGATGTCATGGATTGGTGATGGTACAAAAGCAGTTGTAATAAGCAGAACAGTGTCTCACTCAAGGATACTGCTCTAAACCTGCTCGTAATTAGGGTCTAAATGATAACGTTAAAATCAGTAAAATATTTTAACCAAAAACAGATTGGCAATGGACAGCATACATTCATTTTAACACATTTTTAAACTTTGGCAATGGTCTCTTGTGTCCTAGTGCCTCAAAAATGGCTAGAGAAGTATTGAGAATTTGTATTTGACTTTCTGGTACCTACATTTTAGTTCTCCAAAGCAGATGATGATTTAAAACAACAGAAGCCTATCTACTGGGCAGAAAGAGTTTGAACATGTTTCTTAACTAATTAATAAAATAATAAAATAGAGAAGACTAATTTGATATCATTTTAGCACATGATTGAAATTTTAAGGTGCATATGTTTGTCCCATATTAAAATCTTGAACAAGGGGTGTTGCTATGGCTAGGACCATGAAAAAGCTCCGGCTCTATGTGGCTTCCCTAAAGAGCAAAAGTGTGGCCTGAAATTATGATTCTGCTCAGCTGGTTGGTCACTGCACAGAAAAGGCAGCGCACCATCTTTTGATGTCGAGATGTCCGTAACTCCGATGCTGGAGGTAAGGGATCACTGACAGAATATCGATGGACAGAATATTGAGCTACAGGAATATCGAGTCTTCAATATTGATGGACAGAATATTGACAGCCTATCTCTACAATGGTAAATACAAAAATATTGAAACCAAAATATCGTTGTTTAACATATCGTTGTTTAAAATATCGTTTTTTTTAAATGTCTTAAAAATAATATAAAAATCATTAAATAATAAATATAATTAATAAAAACATAGTTAGAATTATTTAAAAATGTTAAAAACCGATAAATGATAAATGTAATATAAAAAATAAACATACATTTCTTTATATATATTAACTTAATAATACTAATAAATAATTATTTTATTTAATCATAAAATGTTAGAAACATAAGAAAAGTTATAAATACATATATATACACATAAACCTGTAATATACATATAAAAATAAAATATATATATAATAAATTAAAATATTAAAATTAATATTTATTTAAAAAAATATATTTTACACTACGTTAACTATAAATGTAGGGAAATGTTGGATAGCGTAGGGGATACAATCACTATTCCCACTACAGAAAGTGCAACAGTAGGGAAAGTGTTGGATAGCGGAGGGGAATAATTTACTATTCCCACTCCAGTGAGTGCAACAGTAGGGAAAGTGTTGGATAGCGGGTCGGTCTTACAGATCCTTGAACAATTACTTGATGAAAGACCAAGACCACACAATGTCCCCACCTCTTTCATAATTGATTGTGTAAAAATCTCTCTTTGTGAAAACTTTTTCCTCTTCGAGAATACGTTCTATAAACAACAGAAAGGCGTAGCCATGGGTGCAGTTTATGTCCCCAACGTAGCAAACATCTATGTATCAACCTTTGAGAAACAGTTAATCTATGATGCCACCAACCCTTTCTCATTAAACATCATTCCTTGGCTAAGATACACAGATGATGTTATTTTAATTTGGAGAGGGAACAAGGACCTACTTATGGCTTTTCACAAATGGCTGAATTCCAGGAACCCACATCTAAGATTCACACTGGAATTAGACACACATAGTATGAACTTTTTAGACATTACAATCAAAGTAGATTCCAATAACCTCCTTTATTCAACCTTGTACGCAAAGCCCACTGAGAGAAATACACTGTTAAAATATAACAGCCATCATCCGCAGGCTCTTAAGGATGGCCTGCCCTTTGGGAAGTTTCTGCGTTTACGCAGGAACTGTTCCCTTAAGGAAGAGTATTTTGTTGAAGCCAAAAAACTAAAGGAAAAACTGAAAGCACATGGCTACCCTGCCAAATTGCTCAAAAACTCCTTAAAACGTGCATGGTACAATAATCGTGAGTCTCTATTGGAAACTAAAGCTAGATCAACACAACCACAGTTGGTTTGTTTTTTCTACATTTGGCACACAATCAAATAACATCAAGAAAATTGTCAATAAACATTGGACATTATTGAATGGATTACCAGGATTAGAGAACAAACCTATGTTCTCCTTTAAGAGGGGCTCCAATATAAAAGATAGTTTGGTCCATGCATACACTTCCCCCAATACCAACACTGTTGACAACATGCGACAGTTGGTCCCCGTAATAGGACATTACAAATGTAACATGTGTGCGGCATGTGGCACAACACAAACCACTAAGTCATTTACGATCAATGGACTTGATGTAACATTCAAGCAGTTTTCAAACTGCAACACTAACAATGTTGTATATTTCATAAGATGCCCTTGCGGCCTATATTACATAGGCAAAGTCAAGAAGTGTATTCTTCAACATCAATCAAGAATTCGATGTAGAGTTGAAAACGCCCCATTGGTCGAACATTACACTAGAACCAAACATTCAGAGAAAGATATGTTGTGGTGGGTGGTGGAAGTGGTGCCACCATCCAAAAGACAAAGCAACGTTGATCGTATTCTCACATTGAAAGAAAACCAATGGATATGTTGCACAGATAACATAGCCAAGGGTTTAAATACAGTAACAGAATGGCATTCGTTGGGATGTATTCTTTAATGTTATGACCATTTGATCTCTTAGTTTTACAAATGTACAATGGTATTTTTCTATCTGTCTAACATTATGGCTTCACATGTTTTATTTCATTATAATGGTATTTTTGTATCTGTGTAACATTGTGGCAACACATGTCCTGTTTTATTACCTAGAAATTGACATTTGTCTTTGTGTTCTAATACTGCTATTGGATTGTATACTTGTGCACAATGCAGCTGCCATTGATTTGATCATATTACTGAGCTAGCACAATTTGTTGATCCGTGTCTGGCAAGATTATTTCTCTATCTTGTTATAGCTCTAATGGAGGGTTATTTATGCCAATGTATTAACCCCTTCGGTGCTCATGACGGAATGGTTCCTTCATGAGCATCGGTGCTCCGGTGCTCATGACGGAACCATTCCGTCATGAGGACAGGGGCACGAAATCCCTCTGCTGTAAACAGCAGAGGGATTTCCATTTTTTGGGGGGCCTCGGGAGGTGGGGAAGAGCTTCCCCAACCTCCTGAGGCCCTTCCCTGGTTTTCAATGTAATGACGATTGCGCGCATGGCTCACTGTCGTCATTACATTGAAAACGAAACTGAAACTTAGTTTCAGTTTTAGTGATTCAGTGCTCGTGGGGCTATCTCAGCCCCCGAGCACCGAAACACTTGGGAGAGGTATCGTTGGAAAGGGGAGAATCGCCCCAGGAGGGCGATCCCCAAGCAGGGATCCACCCACTAGCACCAGGGAGGGGGGAGCGGCCCCTTGGGCAAGGGCCTTTGCTCCCTCCATTTTGTTTTGGGCACAACAGTCTTTCTGGCCCCCCCGGGGGGGGCAGAAAGCCCACTAGACACCAGGGATTTTTTATTTATTGACGTTGAGGTGGGGACTGTCCAAAAAGGGCATGGCAATGCCCCCCCATAGAAATGTCAGTCGTTCTGCCCCCCCCGGGGGGGGCAGAAAACCCACTAACAACTAGGGATTTTTTTTATTGATGTTGGGGCTGCCCAAAAAGGGCATGCCAATGCCCCCACCCCGCTAGAGAAATGTCAGTCTTTCCCCAGGGGGCAGTTGGGGGCAGTAGCCCCCAATCTGCCCCCGGGGCAGAAAGCCCACTAGACACCAGGGATTTTTTTTAACTGACGGGGTGGGGGCTGCCCAAAAAGGGCATGGCAATGCCCCCACCCCCCAGAAATGTCAGTCTTTTTGCCCCCCCTGGGAGGCAAGGCAGAAAGCCCAATAAAAACCAGAGATTATTTTTTTTATTGACGTTGGGGTGGGGGCTGCCCAAAAAGGGCATGCCAATGCCCCCACCCCACCAGAGAAATGTCAGTCTTTCTTCTACCCCAGGGGCAGATGGGAGCATAAGCCCCCAATCTGCCCCCGGGCAGAAAGCCCACTAGAAACCAGGGATTTTTTTAAATTAATGTTGGGGTGGGGGCTGCCCAAAAAGGGCATGCCAATGCCCCCACCCCACCAGAGAAATGTCAATCTTTCTTCTACCCCAGGGGGCAGACAGGAGCATAAGCCCCCAATCTGCCCCCCGGGCAGAAAGCCCACTAGAAACCAGGTATTTTTTTTATTGATGTTGGGGTGGGAGATGCCCAAAAAGGGCATGACAATGCCCCCACCCCCCTCCAGAGAAATGTCAGTCTTTCTGCCCTCCAGGGGGCAGATGGGGGCAGTAGCCCTCAATCTGCCCCCCGAGGGGGCAGAAAGCCCATTAGAAACTAGGGATTTTTTTATTGATGTAGGGTGGGGCTGCCCAAGATGGGCAGGCCAATGCCCCCACCCCCCAAAAAAAACAATGCAACAGTCTTTCTGCTCCCCCCAGCGGCAGATGGGGGCAATAGCCCATGGTCTGCCCCCGGGGGCGGGGCAGAAAGCCCACTAGGCACCAGGGATTATTATTTTTTTAATATTGTAGGGGTGTGGGCTGACTAGAATGGGCTTGATAATGCCCCACCCCAAAAACAATTGCCACAGTCTTTATGCCCCTCCCCTGAGGCATATTGGGGCAATAGCATATTGCCCCGGTGAGGCAATCTGCCTCACCGGGGGGGGGGGGCAGAAAGCCCACGAGGCCTCAGGATTCTTTTTTTTTAGTCAGGGGGGAGGTCAACCCAGAATGGGCATCCCAATGCCCATATCTCCCCCTAAAAATGACACAGTCTTTCTGCCCCCCCGGGGGGCAGATGGGGGCAGTAGCCCACAAGGCTACAGTGATTACACGGGCTTTTTTATGCGTGGAGGTGGGGGCTCCACGCATAAAATGCATACCAATGGGCCAGAATGGGCATACCAATGCCCCCACCGCCAAAAAAATAGCCACAGTCTTTCTGCCCCCCCCTTGGGGGCATATCGGGGCAACCCTCCCCCCCCTGATTTCCCCCCAGGGTGGCAGAAAGCCCACTAGACACAGACTTGTTTTTAGCAATGTGCCTACCTGTGGATTTTGGGCCCTAACGCAGCCGGCACATAGGGAAACCTAGCAAACCTGTAAATTTTTTAAAACTAGACACCAAGGGAAATCTAGGATGGGGTGACTTGTCTGGCTCGCACCAGGTTCTGTTACCCAGAATCCCTTGCAAACCTCAAACTTAGTAAAAAAAAACAAATTTTCCTCACATTTCTGTGGTGGAAAGTTCTGGAATCTGCGTGGATCCACATATTTCTACCCAACCCGCATTCCCCAAAGTCTTCCGAGAAAAATGGTACCTCACTTGGGTGGGTAGGCCTAGTGCCCGCCACAGCAAAGGGCCCAAAATGCAACATGGACACAACACATTTTCACAATGAAAACTGACCCTTTTTTTGCAAAGTGCCTAGCTGTAGATTTTTAACCCTAGCTCTGCCGGCACCTAGGGAAACCCAGCAAACGTATTCATTTTTGAAAACTAGACACCCAGGGGAATCCAGGATGGAGTGACTTTTCTGGCTCTCACCAGGTTCTGTTACCCAGAATCCCTTGCAAACCTCAACATTTGTCCCAAAAAACACATTTTCCTCATATAACTGTGGTGGAAAGTTCTGGAATCTGTGGATCCACAAAATTCTACCCAGCCCGCATTCCCCAACGTCTTCCGATAAAAATGGTACCTCACTGGTGTGGGTGGGTCAAGTACCCGTGACAGGCAAGGGCCCAAAACCTATTGATACAGTAAGATAATGTCACAGTGGAACACATTCAAGACATGTACATCAAGGCAAAACATTAATCTAAAGTATTTAATCAAAGTCAAGCACCACCATAAAGTCTTTCCACCAATGGATGTGATTTTATTTCATCACCAGATTGAAATGAATCAAGGTATAAAGTACAAGACAATTCATATTTAGATATTTCAAGAAACAGGTGCACACAGGGTAAAGTGATAGGTGCATGGGGGGGATTGTGAGAAAGGACAGTAGTGCGCATATATACATCAACAAGTCAATAAAGAAACTATCCAGACAGATTCCTGCCAGATACATTGAATGTCAAATCATAACATAATTGCAGATATACATTCTTTGTCATATATGTTTGACAATGAAGTAAGGAAATGTCAACGTTTCGACCCCTAAACGGAACCGCAAGCTTTGTGCATTCGGGGTCAGGTCTTCATCAGGACCGAGGTGAAAGTAGGGAAGTGGGCACCTATGGGCAATAGGATGAAGTTAGTGGGGTGGTGCATCAGTTATAGAGACGTATCAATAGGTCATATCAATTAGGGTTGAATTACCAGTAAAAACAGCAAGATCTCTCCTGGCTGCGAAATAAAAAGCTGGGCTCAGTGGGCTCCTACGAAAAAAAAGAGAGGAGACAAAGGCTCTAGGATCTATATTCCATAAGGCAACTGAGGAGTATAATTAACTAGCATAGGACTTGCAAAAGGACTGCATAATAACTTACTCAGACTTCTTCCATGATGTTCGTGGTAAGCGAAATTAAAGAAAGGCCCAGGTTGATCAGTAACCTGTGGCTGAAGAAAATGGTACACTATGTCACGATATGCTTAACCACCTAGTGTCAGAGTTAATGGCACTGCTTGATAAAAGACACAAGCCACTATAGCAGCTGCAGGGCGGGTTGATTTGCACAAAGAACAATGTAAAATACGGAGTTCTTTTTCAGGGTATAGCGCGCATTGCGCGTTGCATGATAACCGACAGTAATGCCTGGGCTTGACACTATCGTAATATTTGGAAGTGGAGAGGTGTGTGGGCTAAACCCAACATTACGCATGGTGGATAGCATGCCTTTTGACACTGAATCACAAATTCTGGTCACGATGGATATCGTATCCTTGTATACGAGTATCCCCCAACGCCATGCCCTCGAGGTGATGAAAAAATCCTTGAACAAAAAAACCCTACCGGCATTTGTACCAACAGAATTTATTCTACAACTGCTGGAAATAGCCATGACACAAAATGTCTTCTATTTTCAGGGGGACCATTGTGTACAAACCAAGGGAGTTGCAATGGGTGCCAGCTTCGCCCCGGATCTGGCAATCCTGTATATGGATGACTATGAAGAACAATTTATTTACAATTACCTTAACCCTTACAAACATCAGGTTACATACTGGAAGCGCTATATAGACGATGTTTTCATGATTTGGACCGGGAACAACTCTGAACTTATCTCCTTTTTTGGCTAAACGAGAGGTCCACTGACATCCAGTTTACAATCCACATGGATAAAGGGAGCATTGATTTTTGGGATATATCTATAAAAGCTGCCAACAACTGTCTGTACATCACGCTTTACCGGAAGCCCACTGAAAGAAACACCTTGTTACGCTACGGCAGCCACCACCTAAGGGGGCTACGTGACAATTTGCCTTTTGGCCAATTCCTCAGGATGAGGAGGAATTGTATACAAAATGAAGACTTTTTCATGGAATCTGATGATCTCATTAACAGATTGGTAGAACGAGGATACCCAAAATGAATGGTGAAGCGGGCCAGGAAAAGGGCCTGGCATAACCCGAGGGAATCACTCCTGACACCCAAAGAACGTCAAAAAGACCATCTGGACAGATTGATTTGTGTGACAACGTTCAACACAATGAGCAATGAAATCAGACAAATTGTTAACAAGAATTGGCCACTGGTGGCGGACGATTTACAGATGCCCAACCCACCGATGCACTCCTTTAAAAAGGGTAAAAACATTAAGGACCAGGTGGTCAGGTCATTTTTGGAACCATCCCTAGAACCTACCATCCAATCCATGTGGCAACTGCCATCGATACTTGGTCACTACTAGTGTGGGAGCTGCAAAGCCTGTGGCCTCACATTTGAAACCAAGCAGTTCAACCATAACAACTATTCAACCGACCTTAAGACACACACCAATTTTAACACACCCAATGTGATCTACGCAATTTTGTGTCCTTGCAATAAGATCTATATAGGCCAAACAACACAAAAGGTCAAGGCCCGGATACTGCAGCACTGCAGCAGGATACGGTGCGGTACAGCAGGGGCCCCCCTTGTTGAACATTTTCAAACTATGGAACACCGTCCAGAATCCATAAAATGGTTGGTCGTTGAGGAAATCAAACTAGGTGCTAGGGGCGGCGACCTAAGCTCGATCCTAAACATCCGTGAATGTAAGTGGATGGACCGCTTCAATTCAGTGAACGATGGTCCTAATGAAAGGGATGCAACCTATGCCCAATTATCTACCTTAAATAATGACTAGGGTTCATACATAAATACTGTGCCAACACATCTTTCCTCTTGAGAGACACACATGGGGAATGCATACCAGTTATTTGCTGCCTACTCCATCTTGTCATTCTGTGAGGGCAGTGATACATTCTTATACTTAGAATTATGGTATCATTTTATTCACTTGCAATGCCACTTTTGCTATTAAATGCCCATATTACGCTTTAGTGAATGTAACAAGTTTTGGCACTTTTTGTTAACAGTGACAATGAAATGTATCCGCCCAAATTTCACTTCCATTTTAAACCAAACATCATTCCTTGTTTTGGAAAAAACATCATACCGTATGAAAAGTTGCCTTTAACAGACTGTGTGCCATCGTTAGAGATATGGACAGCATAATTTTACCACTGTCGTTTGTTGTTGATCATTGACTGCAGTGTTGCCTTAGGCTCTGAAAAGTACCATAACGAAAACTGTCTTTGGCAAGAATGTTCTTCAAAACTCTTTAATATGTGCAGCTCTAGACGTCTCTGCATTCTCCTGTGAGTGATCTATTTAATTTTTTTCTTTCCGTGTAGCTGCCGTCTGCATTGGGGCACTAATATGTATATCATTTGTGAGGTAACCATTGTGTTTATAACACGCACTGCAATTTGCAGACAGACAGGATCACCATTAATGTACACAACATTTCCCCGTGTCATTGCCCCTAAGTAAATAGGTCGTAAAAAGGAAAGCCATCAACCGACTTCCACGGTTAAACGTGCCGGATGTGCACGTTTTCTCACGTTATTTAAGCCCTGTCACCGACAAGATGAGTGTGTTAGCTGTGTCTACTGTTCTTGCCAGCAGCCATCAGGTATGTCCTCTAGCCCGACCTCAGCGAGGCCGCTTTGCACTGTATTTAATTTACGGAGTCAGTTTTGTTGATTTATAAGTGGAAGCAGCCTGCCTTTCTTTAAAGCGCGCCCGGCTCAGTTAGTATATTTCTCCCCGTAATAGTCGTAGCCATTTTTTTGCCTGTTTATGAGCGAGAGCAGCCCCTTTGTTAAGCGCGCCTGGCACATCTTGATTCCATACGTTTGGTCCTCTGTAAATATATGCTAATTGGTAGCGTATCTGTAATCTCTGATGTTGTATTCAGCTTTAGGTGTCCTTCTATAGGTTTTCCTGATACATGTCCTTATATAGGCACAATTCGCATTGCCCTTATATAGGCATAAGATCCCAGTACTTATTTAGGTATAAGCCATGCTATCCAAATACAGGCATGGTCACCTACATCCGTCCACCCCAACGTCACAACGAGTTCTTAGAAACCAGACCCTTAAGCTCTTGGGAGTTCCCCTAGCACAGGATTATTGATTTCTCCAAGAACTCATTTATTATGCATGAACCGCTATTCCTTAAGGGTTCATTCCTGACGCTCTTCCTCTGCCCGACTTTACGTCAATGCTAACATTCCAAGGCACCTACCGGGTATAAATATACCTTCCCTTGCCCAAGCAAGTAGGAGGAGACCTCGACTTTAGAGGAGCACGTGTCCCGGCCTGACGCACTGACAAGAGACGCTGTCATCCCCGCCGCAGAGAATCCAGCTTCCAGTGTTCTGACTCCCTTCGCGGGGTGTTAGAGTTCGAGACCCGGAAAGAGATTACCACCTCAATGTCCTTTTTCTAGGCTTTGAGCTTTCAAGTAAAAACAAGAGCCTGACAGCTAACTTTTTAGAAAAGTGCGCGCTGCTACAACCTCCAAAAACGCTGAAAAATTTACAATACATCTTGGGTTTCTAAATTTTGGAAGAACTTACATTCTAAATTACGCAGAAAGGGTTAACCCTTTGTATGCTCATGACGAGCTCAGCTCGTCATGTGGCACAGTGGAGTTGTGCTCATGCCGAGCTGAGCTCGTCATAACAATCCCGGAACGCCGCGGAACGCCTGTGCGGGGCTAATTCCCCTGCTGTGCTGGGCGTTCCACTGAGTGGGCGGGTTCGTGACGAGCTCAGTCGTCATGAGCACAGCTCCACTGTGCCTCATGACGAGCTAAGCTCGTCACGAGCACCGCGGCTCCGCAGACCCCCCCACCCCCGCCGCACCGCGGGGGAATTACCCCCGCAGTGAAGGGGTTAAACCTCTCTACGAATTAATCAAACCTGATTTTTCAACAAAACATTGGACACAAGAACACACAGAAATCCTACGTTCACTCCAAGCTAACATGTTAGCAACAAATCACTTACAAACACGCGTAAATAAACGCAATTTAGTGATCCGAATAATTTCGGGTCAATGCGGACTCACCTATTTAACATTTAATGAGGGTGAAAAAGTACCAATAGCATACAAATCACATTTGTATACACAAGCAGAAATGCGCTTCACTTCAACAGAAAAGATACTGACAGCAGTTCAAACCGCTGTAGCAAAAGAAAGAGCTCTAGCTCAAGGGAAACGCATTATTGTCGTGACTCCAGTACCAGCCTTAGAGGTGGTCACAAAAGCGAGCATTCCAAATGCAAAAGCTTTACATCCTAGATGGATACAATGGGTTAATTCTCTTGCTGCAACAGATGTTGAATAGGTTTTTGATCCTGATTTAAAAACACAAGCGTTCCTGCAATATGAACATGAATGTCCTCTGCCCACTGAAATTCTGCCTCTCGATCAGTACGAATTTATAATTTATACTGACGGATCAGCACAACCCGCTACAGGGAGTAAGCAAGCTTACAATGCAGCGTGCGCAATCGTTAAAGGTTGCATGCGCGATGGTAACTTCAGACCAATGGTCACTAAAACTCAATCTCTAAGAGATTGTACAGCTCAGTGAGCTGAACTACAAGCATTCAAACTGGCACTTGAAAATACAGATCGCGAATTCCCCACACTTATAGTGTGTGATTCTTTTTACTGTGTTCAGTCATATAATGAATATATACAGAATTGGTTTCAAAACGGATTCAAAGATGCAAAAGGTGGCACAATAAAGCATAAAACGCTTTGGGAACAAGTAGTTCAGTTGAGAAACGAACTATCAAAAGCTCACGTGATACACACGATGAGTCATCAACGTGATGGCGTTCACGTTGCAGGGAATTCATTGGCTGATGAAGCTGCAAAGGGGGCTGTTCAGACGGCTACCGTAGCTGCGATCACTCATTCAAAAACGAGAATAGACAGTGAGATATTGTTGGCTGTCAATGCTTCAAGCAAAGGCAGTGGTGCAGCGTTACCAAATAAATGTCCACTCAAGTACTCTTATGTAATTGATGCGAACAACGTTCCTTTTGCTCGAATCCCTGGAGTGGGGGATAGAGTAATTCCAAACATGGAACGTAGAGCAGCTTTGATATATGAAGCACATTTGGGGGAGGGTCTTACACAACAAGGGAGCTCTGAAACTATATTTTCTTTAAAAGAGATGTACTGGTGGCCGGGAATGAATACACAGATTCATATCTTTATCAATAACTGCAGAAACTGCAATAAACAACTTCGTACAGAACGCCACCAGACACCAGGCTACGAGGTAGCATGCCCAGTGCAGACACCATTGTTAGACAGCATAAGGCTATCTACACGCAGGCGTCCATTTGGACAAATGCAGACCCTTAAACACTAAATCAAGGTTCCTATGGATGTGGCCTCAGCGCTCGGCTGACGCTCGAACTGTTATAAAAGATTTGCAAGTCTTTATCGGCATATATGCAATTGGCACACTACATTCTGACCAGGGCCCTGCGTTTAGCTCTTGGGCTTACAAAGAAGCCATGGCCAGTTTGGGCGTAGCATTGCGGTACTCCTCTCTGTTTCATCCTGAGGGAAATTCTGTTGTGGAAAGGAAAAACCGGGACATAAAGCAGTCTATAACAGCTAGAGTATTAGGTTCGGGTGATGGGTGGGTCAAACATCTTTATGGGGTCCAACTAGGCCTGGGCGGAAAACTACGCTACGCTCGCGTAGTTTGCGCAACTACGCGCTACGCGAATTGCACGTAGCACAGTGCAAAAACGCGTAGCGGGCATTTTTTGCTTGCTCGCGGTCCTCAACGTCAAGTTGGCAACCGCGAGCGAGCAAAATGACATCCCGGCGACACTTTTTCCTCGTTCGCGATCAGCAACATCAAGTTGCCGATCGCGAGCTTGGAAAATAAACCTCCCGGCGAGATTCTCAACGCGGGGAGGTCAGGTTTCTCATTGCGAGTGGTCGCGTATGCTCGCGACCGCTCGCGATGAGAAACTACCAGTCCGCGTTGAGAAAACTGCCGCTCGAGTACAAATCTACTCGAGCGGCAGAAAACGACCGCTTGCACTGTGCAAGATGCTGTTTGCAATGATTGCAAAGTGCGGACAAGCATCCGGCACTGTGCAATCATTGCGAACAGCATTTCCTACCGCACTACGCAGTTTGCGTAGTGCTACGCGTAGCTCGCGTAGTGCACTTCGTGTAGCTACGCGTAGCGCTACTACGTGAACTACGCCCAGGGTTAGGTCCAGCGCTCATTAAATAATTTGCCAAGAAGTTCTCTAGGGGGGGGGTCACTCCATATGAGGTCCTATTTGGGAAAAGAATGTGGGTTCCTGATCTCGAATGTAAAGGCACAGTGGTGGAAAATAAACCCTTTGATATCAAAGATCGTTTGGCTGTTTTACAGGATCTAAATGAACTAGGATCGAAACAAAGCAACGTGTTCCTGAAGCCAACCACCACTGGGGAAAAACCGGCAGTCCCAGCAAGGCCTGTCTGGATCCCAAAAGTTGGAGATCTAGTCAGAGAGAAGATTGCGGACAAAAAGGAATTTGGACCTTCTTACAGACAGCCAGTAACTGTCCTAGCCGTCCACGGAAAAAGAACAGTACTTCTGCCGCCCCTTGCCGGAAAAAAGGAGAAAAGATTTGTGTCAATCAACCTCATCAAACCACACTATGTGGCCAATACTAAATAGTAGGCCTCGTGGACTCCGACCTAGTAGCAGACGCACTCCTCTCGCTACTATCCAAGAGATTCAGAATGAAAGACTCATAACCATTGAGAATTCAGCAGTAAGAGATGAAGGACTAAGCAACAATGCGATGGAACTCATCCCTCTTGAAACTCAAGTAACAGTTCGTCCAGATACACCTGTCTACACCAACGTAACACGTGATCAACTGGTTCCAGCGATTTCGATGAATCCTGATGCAATTCCAACAATTGACCGAACTGCTTCTGGCTACTTCATTAACTTTGATACATTTTCTGAGGATCCAAGTGAGCCTGAAATGACGCCAGCCCTAAAAACTTTCAAACAACAAGTACAAGACCTTTTTCATTTTCTGAAAGAGACTTATCTGGTTTAACCATGGATTGAACTATGGATTATTATTGGAATATTTTTCTTTCTGCTTTGGCTAGCTTTGGGAATGACTCTTAGCATGCTTATGAATGGCAGATACATTCGTTTGGACACTGAAAGTAAAAATGTGAACTTACTTTTAAAGTCACACAAATCTTCCCATCGTGAAGCAAGAGACTTGTCAGCAGTAAACATCACAGCCGTTCCTATACAGGATGGTATAGTTTGGGACAAAACCGATTTCGACATATTCGGCCCGACGGAACTTTTGAAGATTCCACATTTATTTAAAATTTCATTAAGTGACTTTATTACCTCCAGTACCTATTCTGATGATTGGGACTTTGAGACTGTTAATAACATGATGTCTGATCTAGAAAGGTCTGCTTCATTCTCTAACAATGAAAACTTAGAGGGCTCATCAGACTACGAACAGCTTTATTGTTACAACCACTATGGTCATCATTTCTTGCATAAATCTGCAACACCTAGAAATGTTTTTATGTTTAACCAATGGGAACATTGTCCTACACCACCAAAGGGTAGTTCAAAAACATTTGCAAATAAGTTTCGATATTTTTCAGGGTACAATACATCTGATCCAGAAACATTTTTCTATAGGAATGTAAACAAAACAGGACAGATATTATGTTAACTAATACAAAACAGATTTATTCTGCAGCCTTTATTGCCCAACTGTCTAGACAGGGGTTTGACTTTTGGCAAGACACAATCGACACAAAATCAGTCTGGGGTTCTAAAGATTGGCAAGTGCAGGGGATAGAAGCTTTGTTTAGAGCCTGTATCATCCCACAGCAAATAATGTTTTTGAATGACACAATGCAACAAACGTCTTACCTTGGATTAGCCAAGATCAAAGTCATGAATACACCTTCTGTACCAACACCTGCAAGTAATAGCACTACACAGGGAGTGGTCACAGTAGACACAATACAACCAAACAACAGATCAGATCCTGATTGGGAAAAATGGTTGCTCTGGCCCACAGACACAAACATCTGTCAAGAAAGATTCCTGAATAGAATACAGGGCTTTACTATCCATAGGCCAGACCCACGTTATGTTCAACGACAACATCCGGGGTAGTAACAACATACAGTGTAGGAAAATTGTGCCTCGACTGGTTACAAAAATCTACACTCGAGGATGTGAAACACTTATCTTTACTTAAAGAAGACGCAGACCATAGGGATTTCTTGCTAGGACCAAGAAAACCGCGTCAAAAATGTTTCATATATACCGGCATTTATGCTGCTTATAATGAAATATGGAAGTTTTCACAGGCAGAGGCCGCAGAAAGAATACGTGAGCTTGATCGTATTAACTTAGAGAAATCTCTCACTGTGGTCGACAATGGGTTAACAACTTTGTCATCCAGAATTTATTCACTGGACAACATTGTATCCTCTTCTATTGACATACTGGAACAAGATTTAGCCATGTTACAACAAGGCCAATCTCAGCTACGTTCTATTATGTTATTAGGCTGGACGCTGCAATCCTTGCGTGCAGGCTATGTGCCTTGGCTTTTTATCAACACGACGTCTCTGTTTTCAGAATACAATCTCACGGATAAACAGGTTGAACTGGCACAAAGGGGAGCAAAGTATATAGTGCTGAGCATTGAAAAACTGGAAAAATTACCATTTACGGTAGCAGAAAAACCAGCTACAGAATGGCTTATCCATGGCAAAATAACTCTGCCTGTCACTACTTTTCATTTTCAGTATTGCCTCAAACAAATGCAAGCAGGCAAATATGAAAGGTTGGGTAAAGAATACATTAAGACATCCTGGGATTTACCTTACGATTACAGATGTTGGAGTGGGGATCGTGAAGTGTTTCTAAGCGGTACACACTGTGAAAATGCACTGAGCGAATCTCTCATATGTCAGGACATTTCTTTACACCGGGCTTGTAATGGTTCTGTGGCAAACTTGTCCTGCCACCTGCAGGGTACACCAGCTGCTGTGATTAATCCAACGTTTGGCCAACTTTCTAACGGGAGTTACCTCATGTTGAATGATCAGAGTTGCTGTGGCATGTTGCCAGGAATCCCATATCTGGGAACAGTTAGCTCCAGGGTTACTTGTTGTCTGCAAGTATTGTTCCCCCAAATAGACACAGTCAGGGAGTCGCCTCTATGGCCTTCATTGAATATTTCTTTTATACGTTTTGATACTTTAAGTAGAATGAAAGCCATGCTTTTACAACAGACCGTGCCTTTGACCTCGGCCAAAGAAACCTATGATCTACAAATTGCAAGGACTTCGGCTGAGATACAGGCTCTAATTCATACAAACTGCCCTATACATTTCGTAGAAATGATGGGACGTATCTTAAACATGTCTGATACGAGCGGGATTGCACATATATTTAAGACCATCTGTTCAGGACTGTTAACACCTTTTCAGGCAGTCCTCGGAATCATTCCAAACTTTGTGCATTCAGTGTTTGGTGGTGTGCCATTAATTCTAGCACTCGTTGCAGGAATACTGTTTTTATTCCTACTACTACGCTATGGCAAGCCTATCAACCGGCGTCACTCCCAGCAATTTGGAGAAAGCTCTCCTAGAACGGAAGTGCCATGAGCGCATAGTGCAACTTTTGGGCATACCTTGTCTACGGGAACTTAATACAACATGGTTTCTGTCATTTAGACCAATCTGGCAAGATTGCATCTTACCTGTTCTACGCTGCCTGCTTTGCGGTGAAGAATGCGTGCTAGACATCTGTCTAACACTCCCATCAGTCATGCCAACGGATATCGATACTCTGCTGGACCCGATAACGGCCCATGCTCTGTGTTGTCCTCAGAGGCTACCAATCCTGATGACGGCATTCGTTGAGATCTCACAGACGCTTCCTGCTGCTGCTGAGGTACGAGATGGATCAACAGCCACACAGGTAACAACGGACTCGAACATTGCTGCGGCATCCCATGCTGAAGGCGATGCTTCACATCTCTGTGCAGTTAACCTTCTAAACGAGGTGTTCCAACTGTCACCGACATCGGTAGACGATCTTTTGTCTACAGGAGTAGATGATTTCATGTTTACACCAGACCCATACACTGACTTTGATTCGGCTCACAGTGTACCGGGGAAGCAATGAATTTGGCCTCTATATTTTCAAAACAGAACTAAACTTGGAACTCTTCCTAAAAATTTAATTTTGTTTTTTTCTTCTTTTCCATTTGAAAATACATGGCAATTCAATCTGCTTACAGTAGAACTATTCATATAGAACTGACTTCTTTGAATACTTCCAGGGACACATTGTCACCTTATTTACCACAATTTCATTTAGTACCATGTTATGAAATGGCTTTGATTTTTGAATACTTGTCAACCATTTCGTCATACAGTACCTTTGCATTACATGTTTAGCAACAGTTTTTTAAAAATGTCTTTTAGTATGCTTTTACAAATGTTTTTAGCAACATGTGGTACTCAGTTTAATGTTTAGCATTTAAAGTTTAGCATTTAGTATTATCGTTCATTCGAAAGTGGAGTGGGTGTTGTATTCTGCTTTAGTTGTCCGTATATAGGTTTTCCTGATACATGTCCTTATATAGGCACAATTCGCATTGCCCTTATATAGGCATAAGATCCCAGTCCTTATTTAGGCATTAGTCATGCTATCCAAATACAGGCATGGTCACCTACATCCGTCCACCCCAACATCACAACGAGTTCTTAGAAACCAGACCCTTAAGCTCTTGGGAGTTCCCCTAGCACAGGATTATTGATTTCTCCAAGAACTCATTTATTATGCATGCACCGCTATTCCTTAAGGGTTAATTCCTGACGTTTTCCTCTGCCCGACTTTACGTCAATGCTAACATTCCAAGGCACCTATCGGGTATAAATATACCTTCCCTTGCCCAAGCAAGTAGGAGGAGACCTCGACTTTAGGGAAGCCCATGTCCCGGCCTGACGCACTGACAAGAGACGCTGTCATTCCTGCTCGCAGAGAATCCAGCTTCCAGTGTTCTGACTCCCTTCGAGGGTTGTTAGAGGTCGAGACCCGGAAAGAGATTCCCACCTCTCTCATTCTCAAGGTATGGAGCTGACTAGAACCTAGAGGGACTCTTGGTATACCGGACTTGGCATACCAGACTTGGCATACTATAGAATACATCACCTACTTCTTACCTTGCACTACACTTAGGTTAGGTACACTGGGGTAGAACTAGTTAGAGAAGCATCTTATGAGTACTCGCATTTTTAGCTTATGTTATTTATGTATATAAATATATGTGTCATAGCTAAAAGATAATGTTAGCGCAGTATTATTTCTTTCTACTGCTTACGCTGTACATAATATATCTCGCATACTGTCTTATGATTGTAACAGGTCATATCTCTTACACGAGAAACAAGACTGTTCAATAAATCCTTTTATTGAAACGCCCGTCTATTCTTTCTGTGTAACTCTGAAGAAACTAAGCATGCACAATTAGCTGAGTGAAACTTATCTGTTGTTTCCACGATTCTGAGAGTGTTCCGATTCTAAAGGGAAACAAAGTTGTCATGTTTATGCGGTTGCCAGAAACTACTCCCTTCTTGTTTACAAGTTGTTTCTAGTGGCCTCTGAGTTAGTTTAATATACTCGATAGGTGCATACTGACCTCAGTCCTATGCCAAATCTATAGGGTATATTATTCCAGTGCGCAGAGCCTATTAGGGAAATAGGAAGTACACTTCACTAAAGCATCTCGCGCTTTTGTCTGCCATTTCTTAAACGTGGTGTGCACATACAGATGCCACACTTTCATTTGGAAGTTTAAACATGTCCCCTATTGTTTGCCCCCCTTTTGAGAGGCATACTGCGTAATGTTGGGTTTAGCCCACACAGCTCTCCACTTCCAAATATTACGATAGTGTCAAGCCCAGGCATTACTGTCGGTTATCATGCAACGCGCAATGCGCGCTATACCCTGAAAAAGAACTCAGTATTTTACATTGTTCTTTCTGCAAATCAACCCGCCCTGCAGCTGCTATAGTGGCTTGTGTCTTTTATCAAGCAGTGCCATTAACTCTGACACTAGGTGGTTAAGCATATCGTGACATAGTGTACCATTTTCTTCAGCCACACGTTACTGATCAACCTGGGCCTTTCTTTAATTTCGCTTACCACGAACATCATGGAAGAAGTCTGAGTAAGTTCTTTTGCAGTCCTTTTGCAAGTCCTATGCTCGTTAATTATACTCCTCAGTTGCCTTATGGAATATAGATCCTAGTGCCTTTGTCTCCTCTCTTTTTGTTCGTAGGAGCCCACTGAGCCCAGCTTTTTATTTCGAGCCCAGTGTCTAGTTTTCAGAAATGTGGGGGTTTGGTAGGTTTCCCTAGATGGCGGCGAGCCTGGGGCCAAAACCCCAGGTGCCCCCCCCAACCAGGTAGTTTTGTTATAGGTAATTTTGAAGTCTCCACAGTATGATTTGGGCCATTTCCTGTTGCAGCCACTATGCCTACCCACACAAGTGAGGTACCATTTTTATTGGGAGACCTTTGGGAACGCTGGGTGGTAGGAAATTTGTGTCAGCCCGGTGATCCTACAACTTTCCCACACAGAAATGTGAGAAAAAAATAGATTTTTTCAACAAAATTTGAGGTTTGCAGGTGATTCTGGATAGGGAAATGTTGGGGGACCCACGCAAGCCATACCTTGCTGGACTCCCCTGGGTGTCTAGTTTTCAGAAATGTGTGGGTTTGGTAGATTACCCTTGGTGGCCGCCGAGGCCAAAAACTTATCATACCCTCCTTGCAAAACCAGGTTGTTTTGTAATAGGTAATTTTGATGTCGCCTCAATAGGTTTTGGGCCCTTGCCTGTTGCGGATACTTGACCCACCCACGCGAGTGAGGTACCATTTTTATCAGGAGACCTAGTGGAATGCTGTGTAGAAGGAAATTTGTGGATCCACGCAGATTCCAGAACTTTCCCACACAGAAATGTGAGAAAAAGTGATTTTTTTCAGCTAAATTTGAGGTTTGCAGGGGATTCTGGGTAGGGAAATGTTTGGGGACCCACGCAAGACATACCTTGCTGGACTCTCCCGGATGTCATCTAGTTTTCAGAAATGTGTGGGTTTGGTAGGTTTCCCTAGATGGCCGCCGAACTCGGGGCCAAAAATTCATGGGACTCCCCTTGCAAAACCAGGTTGTTTTGTGATAGGTAATTTTGAAGTCGCCTCAATAGATTTTGGGCCCGTGCCTCTCGCGGGTACTTGACCCACCGACACAAGTGAGGTACCAATTTTCTCTTAAGACTTTGGGGAATGCGGGCTGAGTGGAATTTTGTGGGTCCACACAGATTCCAGAACTTTCCACCACAGAAATGTGAGGAAAATTTGTTTTTTTTTGGACAAATTTTGAGGTTTGCAAGGGATTCTGGGTCACAGAACCTGGTGAAAGCAGACAAGTCACCCCATCCTGGATTTCCCTGGGTGTCGAGTTTTCAAAAATGTATAGGTTTGCTAGGTTTCCCTAGGTGCCAGCAGAGCTAGGGTTCAAAATCTACAGCTAGGCACTTTGCAAAATAGTTTCAGTTTTCACTGTAAAATGTGGTGGGACCACGTTGCGTTTTGGGCCGTTTCCTGTCGCGGGCACTAGGCCTACCCACACAAGTGAGGTACCAATTTTCTCGGAAGACTTTGGGGAATGTGGGGTGGGTGGAATATTGTGGATTCACGCAGATTCCATAACTTTCCACCACAGAAATGTGAGGAAAATGTTTTGTTTTTTTTTACAAATTTTGAGGTTTGCAAGGGATTCTGGGTAACAGAACATGGTGAGAGCCAGTCAAGTCACCCCATCCTGGATTCCCCTTGGTGTCTAGTTTCCAAACATTTATAGGTTTGCTAGGTTTCCCTAGGTGCAGGCAGAGTTAGGGTTCAAAACCTACAGCTAGGCACTTTGCAAAAAAAGTGTGTTTTCACTATGAAAATGTGGTGTGTCCACGTTGTGTTTTCAGCCATTTCCTGTTGCGGGCACTAGGCCTACCCACACATGTGAGGTACCATTCTTCTTGGAAGACTTTGGGGAACGTGGGGTGGGTGGAATTCTGTCGATCCACGCAGATTCCAGAACTCTCCACCACATAAATGTGAGGAAAAGTTGTTCTTTTTGACAAGTGTTTAGGTTTGCAAGGGATTCTGGGTAACAGAACCTGGTGAGAGCCAGTCAAGTCACCACATCCTGGATTACCCTGGGTGTCTAGTTTTCAAAAATGTATAGGTTTGCTAGGTTTCCCTAGGTGCTGGCAGAGTTAGGGTTCAAAATCTACAGCTAGGCACTTTGCAAAAAAAGGGTCTGTTTTCACTGTGAAAATGTGGTGTGTCCACGTTGCGTTTTGGGCCGTTTCCTGTCATGGGCACTAGGCCTACCCACACAAGTGAGGTATAATTTTTCTAAGAAGACTTTGGGGAATGCGGTGTGGGGGGAATTGTGTGGATCCATTCAGATTCCAGAACTTTCCATCACAGAAACTTGAGGAAAATCTGTTTTTTTAACAAATGTTTAGGTTTGCAAGGGATTCTGGGTAATAGAACCTGTTGAGAGTCAGTCAAGGTACCCCATCCGCGATTCCCCTGGGTGTCTCGTTTTAAAAAATGTATAGGTTTGCTAGGTTTCCCTAGGTGCCGGCAGAGCTAGGGTTCAAAATCTACAGCTAGGCACTTTACAAAAAAAGGGTCAGTTTTCACTGTAAAAATAAAGTGTGTCCACATTGCGTTTTGAGCCGTTTCCTGTCGCGGGCACTAGGCCTACCCACACAAGTGAGGTACCATTTTTATCGGGAGACTTTTGGTAACACAGAATTGTAGAGCAACTGTTATTACCTATTGACTTTCCATGCATTTCTGCCTTCCAAATGAAAAACAATGTGTAAAAAAGAAGTCATTTTGAAAAATGACCTATAATTCTCATGCTAATATGGGTACTCACAATTTCGGAAATGTGCAAATATCTACTGTTTCTAAACTCTATATTTTGTTCCAATTTCAGAAATACATAGGTGTCTTTCATACCGATTTTTCCATGTATATATTTTCCCAAATTAATTGCTATATACGCGGTACATAATAAAAAACCATTGCAAGACGCTGCTCAGTTATTGGCTCTGGGTTCGTCGGATTCTTACCAAATACCAAGATTTTCCTGTATTTTGGCTAATTTCTGGGTCACCTCCAGGGAAATCCACAAACCCTGGGTACCTTTAGAATCCCCATGATGTTGGAAAAAAAGGACGCAAATTTGGCGTGGATACCTTATGGGGTCAAAAAGTTACAGGGGCCTAAGTGCGAGCTACCCCAAATAGTCAAAAAAAGGCTTAGCACAGGAGGGGAAAAGGCCTAGCAGCGAAGGGGTTAAGATATACTATTCTGTTTTGTAGAGATGAAACTGATAATAATGGCAAAGAACATTCATTGAGACTAGAAAATATGACTTACAAAAAATCTAGGATCATCTATGTAAATCACTCATAAGATGGTTGTATATAATCCATTTATTAATAGATGAAAATTACTACCATGCATACTCTGTCACTGGCCTCTTTTGGGTGACTCTTTGTTTTCCTACTATCCTTTCAATCTCTTTTTTAGTAAGGTTGAATATTCACGAGGGCGATGTAGCATGTCCCCTATTTTTAAGATAGGGTACAGATTTAAAGTACAATCTCTTGTGCCACAGGTGACCAAGGTTTATGTACAACAACATAACTATCCAGTTGCAGTATAGTATTTAATAAAATCCGGGGATACACATGGCTTGTTAACACCTTATAACAGGATATATATGGACACAGAGGTACCCGTCTGCAAAATTCGCAGTTGTTACAGTCTTATACAAAATGAGGGTATATTCACCAAAATGTCCCTCTTTTTTATTGTGCAACTTCATAAGTTTTGCTTTATAACCATAACCCTGATCATCCATGTTCCACTATTCAAATATGGTTGCTGCTGTATAATTATGTAGGCTAAGCCTTTTTCTCTTAAATCGATCACGAAGCGATTAATTACGGCATGCTACGCTCATACTTACAGGTTTGTGATAAGTCTGGTTGCAATGGATCACACTCATTAAAGCCCCCCCTTTTCATCTTGCGGTTTAAAACTTTTTCTTTATGATCTAAACGGACCTTTCAATGTTTAAATATGGCCGCCGTTCCCGATAACACAGACGGAATAGATTTCCTGTCCGTTTTCTATCTCAATAAGGAAGCCTTTAAACTTGACCATGTGCATCTGCTTCCATAGACGCCGACTGTTTTGACAGTGGTACGTCAGAGGAACAGCGCTCTACCTGGTGTCGGGTGAGTTGTGATACTTCTGCTAAATTTTAAAAAAAAAAAGTAAAAAAAGTTTAAGTATTTTTCACAGCGTTCCTCAGTTAGGAGCACGTCAGTTTAGTAAATTGTATTGTTTGCATTGTAGACGGCTGCAGACACAAACATTAGCAGTTACGCTTCTGTTCTCCTATAGATGCCGACTGTTTCACAGCGGTTCGTTAGAGGAGTTGCGCACGATTTCGAATTGGGTAAGTTTGGATATCTGTGGCATTTCTGCCATTGTTTTAAGCTCACTTACCCGTACATACAAAATGGGTAAACTGTGTTTTTTGTTTTATAGACTGATGCAAATACCAAGGAAACTTTATAAGGGGTCTCCACCAGAGCTTTATATTTTGGTAAGATTTTCAAACCATAGCGCCAATTGTCCCTCGATATAAACAATAGAGGGTTATCCTTTGAGGCACCAATAAATCACAGATTGCCGATAATTATTCTCAATGAGGGTTTACTTTTAGAGATTTTTTAATAGATACGCCTCACTTATGGAACAGATATCCATTATGGTATGTCCCTCGAATTTTGATTAATTTAATTCAACTGAGAATCACGGGCCCCATTTGTTAAATGGCCACTTGCTAAAATGTTCTACGCTATTGCAAATCCCTTCTATATTCTCATTATGTTTATCTATATGCTCCTACAGATGCCGACTGCAGGGACAGCGGCCAATCATAGGAGTAGTGCTCTGTTTCTCTCTTGGTAAGTCCTACTACTATAACTCTAGACTTCTGTACAACTTCTTACCAGAGCATGAAAACTATAGATTATTTTAAACAGTTGGATGTACGCGTATCACTTAATTTTCGTTGGCCAGTATATGGGCACTTCATAATTCGGCCACATCTATTTAACACCAGTGTTAATCATGTCTGGGACATAAAGATTGGGTTAATAGCCTGTGTACCTAGTACATTTAGGGCCACTAATGAAGCTTTTCACAGAAAGGCGTCACATTAGTTTGAATATTTAAACTTCGGTGTTTTGAAGTCATGCCTCAGTTCTTATGAATTGTTTCCATCAATGTGGTCCTGAAACATTGGTATTTCGGCATCTACTAGCCAGACTGTTTTCTTTTGTCCCATATTTTGACACTTTCTTAAATGCCAAACCTACATCAAGTGGGACAAATGTCTTCTTACGGTTTTGATAAACCTCTGTGTTCCATGTTATTTAAGAATTCTTGCAATGTTGTTGCAATAGATGTTGCAGTATTTTTTATTTGTCTTATAGTTTGACAAAGCTCTTCAAAAGCTCGATCTCAATACAATTAACTAGGAAGACTTTATCTAGACAACAGATTTAGTCATGCTTAGACATTCTCGAAGAAATATTCAAAAGTAAGCTATTGTCATTGATTTTTACTCACCATATCTTCTTAAACCTTCTTTATTCTCTTTTTCTGGTTGGTGTTTGGTTTTTTAGCATTTTTGAAGGTAGTGGTTTCAACTCCATTCACCGTTCCTTTTCTGGGTCAGTGTGTTCATCCCTCAGTATCGTCTGAGGGTTGTGTTTTTTTTATTTTCACTGTCCATTTTGGATTAAACTCTCACAGGGCACTTTACAGTTTCCTTTTCTTCTTTGTTCACTGTTGTCACTTTCTTGTCTTAGTTTTAAACTTTCATTGATATATATGTTGATTGATTATTTCATCAATACACGGGTCATATAACAGTTCTTTTGATCGTCCTGAAGATGGTCTAACGAATTTAACACCTACAAGTCCGAAATGTCAACAACTGCATCCATTTCCTCTTTGATTGATTTTCGTTGGAAAGTGGCTTCCGTTTTGTTCAGATTCACTGTTCTATTTATGTATTTATGTTTGGAATAGATGACCGCATTAATGACTCTAAGGTGCTAACAGTTTAAAATTATTTTGTAAACCTTGGTCATTTTTGTGCTGCTCTAATTCTTTGTACCCTCTTTATTTACATCACATAAATTTGTATTTTGAAGAATTCACACCCGTTTCACCAGTATATTTTATAAAGTACTCAGGAAATAATTAACAATTCAACTATAGATTGTTTAACTGCAGGTTGCCGGTTGGAACCTTGACACATTTTCATATGAACAGTTTAACTAAGTATGCTTAAACAAATCCCTTGTAGGCATATTTACCTGTTAATATTTAAAGAAAGTTGGCCTTTTCTTGCCTTTGCCAGTTAGTGTCTGTAGACTGTACCTCGGTCGCACGACTGGGTGTAACTGACATTTGAGCCTTGTGCATTCCTTCTTGACAACTACACACAATAGGGAACTTAGGTGTGCTTGGATGGACCATCACTGGCAGAATGGGAGGGAGGAGCTGGGCACAGCCCAACTTACAATTGAATAGCCTGTGTCCTAATTTTGATGTCCCCACAATATGTTTTGGGCCCTTCCCTTCCGTGGGCACTTGGCCCACACACACAAGTGAGGTTTCATTTTTATCGGGAGACTTTGGGAATGCAGGATGGGTGGAAGTTTGTGGACCCACGCAGATTCCAGATCTTTACATCACAGAAATGTGAGGAAATGTGGTTTTGTTTTCCAAAGTTTGAGGTTTGCAAGGGATTCTGGGTAACAGAACCTGGTGAGAGCCACACATGTCACCCCATCCTATCCTGGATTCCCCTGGCTGTCTAATTTTCAAAAATGCATAGGTTTGCTAGGTTTCCCTAGGTACCGGCTGAGCTAGGGTTCACAATCCACAGCTAGGCACATTGCAAGAAAAGGGTCAGTTTTCACTGGCAAAATGTGATGTGTCCACGTTGAATTTTGGGCCTTTTCCTGTCGGGGCACTAGGCCTACCCACACAATTGAGGTACTACTTTTCTCAAGAGACTTTGGGGAATGCGGGGTGCATGGGAGTTTGTGGATCCACGCAGATTCTAGAACTTTCCATCACAGAAATATGAGAAAAAATTTGCTTTTTTTGACAAAGTGTGAGGTTTGCAAGGGATTCTGGGTAACAGAACCTGGTGAGAGCCACACAAGTCACCCCATAATGGATTCCCCTGGGTATCTAGAATTAAAAAATGTACACGTTTGCTAGGGAGAACACAAAATTGTAGAACAACTGTTATTACCTATTGACTTTCTATGCATTTCTGCCTTCCAAATGAAACACAATGTGTAAAAAAGAAGTCACTTTGAAAAATGTCCTATAATTCACATGCTAGTAGGGGTACCCACAATGTCGGAGATGTGCAAATAACTACTGCTTCTAAACTCTATATTTTGTTCCCATTTTGTAAATAAATAGGTGTTTTTGATACCTATTTTTCACTCTTTATATTTTACCAAATGAATTGCTATATACCCAGTACACAATGAAAAACCATTGCAAGACACAGCTCAGTTATTGGCTCTGGGTCCCTCAGGTTCTTGGTGAACCTACAAGTCCTATATATCCCCACAACCAGAAGGTCCAGGGGAAGTAGCGGTATATGGCTTTAAAAAATCTGCCATAGTTAGAAGAAGCTACAGGTAAAAATATTGGCACAAACTGCTGTTTTTTTCAACTCATTTTCAATATTTATTATTTTCAACTCAGTTTCTATTAAAAAACCTTGAATGATCTACACAAATGACCCCTTGCTGAATTCAGAATTTTGTCTAATTCTCATTTTCAGAAATGTATAGCTTTCCAGGATCCATTATTGCTGTCACACCCATTTCTACCACAAACTGAAAGGAGGTTGAAAGCACAAAAAGTAGGAAAAATAGGCTATGTCCCAGTAAAATGCCAAAACTGTGTAGAAAACGTTGGTTTTCTGACAAAAGTCTGCCTTTCCCTAAAAGCTGAGAAGATGGTGATTTCAGCACCACAAATCCTTTGTCGATACCCTTTGCAGGGGAAAAAGAACTGACACTTTCTTCTGCAGCACTTTTTCCAAATGCCACCAGCCCCCCCAAAAAATATAGCTGTATTTTGGCTAATTTCTGGGTCCCTTCGGTGGAATCCACAAACCCTGGGTATCTTTAAAATCCTCATGTTGGAAGAAAAGGACGCAAATTTGGTGTGGATACCTTATGTGCACAAAAAGTTACAAGGGCCTAAGTTCGAACTACCCCAAATAGCCAAAAAAAGGCTTAGCACAGGGAGGGAAAGGGCCTAGCAGTGAAAGGGTTAATATCACCAAAAAGTAAATAAGTAAAAGACACAACACAAAACAAATCTAACACCAATTTATACAAATAGAGAATCTTTTTTATCTTTAAAATGACACAAAAATCAAATGTAGGGAACAGGAAATATGAATTGTTAAAGTTTAAACAAACAAATAGTGCTTTCGGACACCTAAAAGTGTAAAATGCCAACCACGGCTCTCTGGTCACGATGGACTAGGACCAAGTCAAAGTTTCAGGTCGACCGTGATGGAGCGCAGGGCGGATACGATGAGCTGTAGGGCCCATTCAAGTTTTTACCTTTTGACTTTTTTAGAGCTTTTTTTCTTGATGACGAGCTATCGGGTGCTCGGATCCAGTTTTCAATTTTATGACCTTCTGCAGCGCGATGCCTCAGTGAGTCCTGGAAGTCTTTGTCTTCATCGTTGACGGCGAGGAGCTCTGGGGATTCAACGGGGCAAAAATGCGCAGTCAGGCCAAGTCGCGGTTCGATGTCGCTGACTTGACTCTCAATGTCGATGGCGGTCTTCTCTGGTTTGCCTCTGGTTAGGGACTCCAACTCCCACAATGCACCTGGTCAATCCAAGTAAAATCCAGGTGTAGCTGGTCAGCTGGAGTTGTCCTTGGATTGGATGTTACAGGTGGCTTCTTCCAGCACTTTTCTACCTGTTGCTGCTCAGGGAATCCTTCTGTTGTGGAACGTTTAGTGTGCAGCAGGTGCAGGCCTTCTGAGTGGAGTCCTCTCTTGTGTAGTCAAAGGGTCCAGCAGGGCAGTCCTTCTACAGATGTTTTCAGGCATGGATCTGAGGTGCTCTGCAGCTCTCCCATATTTATTCCACATTCTGAACTGGTAAGAAGTGGGGCATCCCTTACCAATGGGGTTCAAGTTGCCAAACAGGAACCACCACTCTAGTCAAGGTAAGCTAGATACACACTAACAGATAATCTGTGCTCACCCTCTGGTAGTTTGGCACAGAATAGTCAGGCTCCACACAGGTTTAGAAAAATGGATTAATATATTCTGAACAAAACAAGACCAAACAACAAAAATCCAATAAATACAAGTTGAGATATGAATTTTAAAACAATAAGTGTAAAATTAGCGCTTAGAATCAAATATCCCTTGTGGGGTTACTTAAGGTCACATTAGACTGGGGCAAACTCAACAGTTCAAGCTGACTGCTATGAAGGGCGGGCCGGGCACAGGAGCCATGCAGACCCAGGGAACAGAGTACCTTGATCTTGATTACAAACACAAGATGCAGAGTTGATGAATCCATGTCTCTCCCGCAGTAGAGGTGCTGCGTTGATTTCACACACGCTTTGATGACAATGCGTTGGTTTCTGAAGATGAGTGTCTAAGCCGCAATGCTTTGATTCCGAAGCCAATGCACTGGGTTTCTCCACGATTGTTGAAGGGATGCACTTCTCATCCTTCAGTGGTGGTGTGATGTGTCAGTTGATGGTGCGGTTCCAGTGAAGCTGCTCGGGCTCCAAGTGCGATGCGCCGATCCTGCTCCCGCAATAGGGTCGATGCACTGATTCTGCTTCCAGCAGACAGGTGACGAGTCGATTTCACTGGTACAGGTATCTGTGTCAACATCAAACAACAAGGGCCCCCTGCTACTAATATGGGTTCCTAGGGCAGGGAAATAACATAATTCAAAAAACAACCCCAAGGCAACTAAAGGGCTAAATAAGGTTAACAATATAACTGCAGGACATGATATTGTTAAGGACTCAGTGTACACATGAAATCATTAAAAATTCATTTATTCGATACAAAATTCTTTAAAATCATTCGTTTCATCAGAATCTTAATATGCCATTGAGACAACATTACAGCATAAGTCACAAAGAAGAGTGTAAGATACAAAATACAATTTATAAACAAAAACTTATTGACAATAATCACGTAAACCAATAATGTTGGTACAATTTTCAAAAAGGCATTTTTACATCCAAAGATAGGGCATGAAACTCAAGTGGCTAATAGACGGTTCTTCTACGCGCATTTCGGCGTACTCGACGCCTTCATCTGGAAAGCCACAAAGATTCCTATGTATGGAAATAAAACAATGTACACGGAGTCCAGAAATACTAAAATAACAAAAATGTGAATTGCATCATAAAAACTTTCGTCCTCAAAGTGAAGAAAATGAATAAGAAGAGGTGAATTAAGGAAAGATGCCCTTGATCCAACAGTAGATATTGATTGTGTCCAGCATAGACATAGCACATGTATCTAGAATAGAAATCATACCACGTGAAGTGTAGAGCATGAAAAAAGAAGATATGTGTTGAGAGTAGACCACAAACCAATGTAGGAGATGAAAAAGAGAATCAAGATGATAAAAATGAATACCATAGACTTACCAACTGGTAACTTTGGCAAGATATCAACAATAGATAACGGACAATGTGTGAATATAATAAAAACCAGAACACTCTGAAAATGAGAAGGAAATCAAGCTGAAAATCTATTTCATGATGATGTTAGCTACTCAAGTGAATAAATCAGGGAAAGGAGGAGATAGAAAAATTACCATAGGTGGAAGAGATGGATATGTCAAGCTGAAGCTCGAAAAAACCGCAACCATACGGTCAGATGAGAGGTTAGAAAATGAATCCGCTATAAGAAAATAAAAAATGCATAAATTACAACTAAAGGTAAGTTAAATAACATGGGACCAGGAATATATACAAAAAGGGCAAATACCTGGAAATTTGTATCTATATACCCTGTGGAGGACACCTCATAGGTAATCCACATGTAACCCAATGGTTTGCTACATACAGGTATCTGGTTCTTGTATGGACTTATAAGAGAAGTGTCCTAATAAATGGATTGAACGTCTCTTCCTGAGATCAAAGGCCAATGGTCGATGATGGTGTTAGAAATAATAGTGAACCTGTATGACAAAATTAGAGAGAAGTAGAATATGATGGGTGGCGATAAACCATGCAATATGCATGTAAATATACAAATAATGTATGCTAAATAGCATGGTAGATAAGGTAGTTGGCTATGGTGAACATGACCAGTAGATAATTCAATATTTATATATTTCTGTACTTAAAATGGGGCATGTTTATCCCGGGGCATAAAACTTGATTTCTGAAAAGTGCCAATCATTATCAAATAGTAACTGTGCTCAGCATTCTCATGCCTTCAATTGTTAGGCTCAGAGAGATTCCTACATGAGGGGGATAACGCCAGGGTTTAATATATGACACCATGAAGAATGCTGTGCCGATATCGAGTAGCGCAAAACAGAGTGCTTAAAGTACATAACGCGCTAAGTACATGAAAAGGGTTTCACTCTCATCTACGAATATATCTGGGGACATGCCCGGGTCAGAAAGGCTCAACTTACTTCCATCCGGGATAAAGTCTGGAACGTTAATCGGTAATCGTACGGGATGCCGAGGAACACCAGATTCAACCTTGCTCAGCCTGATAAATGCTGGAGAGCGTCACGTGCTACATGTCGGGCGTACGTGTGGCGTGTCCAACATGCGTGTGACGTATGGTTAATTATCAACTGAAACCGCAACTAGAGTCAATATGCGGGTCAAAACAGTAGAAAGACTTCAGTAACTGGATAGGTATAGGAAAAGCACAAATGGTGTATAGATGGAAATAAAGGAGTGTACCTAGTGTACATTCGATGTGGCATGGCTTCAAAAATCAATCATGTAATTTGGAAGCCAGAGTTTGAAACAAGTAGGTCATAAGGGCCTAAAGTATAATGTAGTAGAACATGATTTCATCATAACTGCGGGACAAAGATAGCAGGACAATTCCTCCATTGTTGCCAGATGAAATAAAATACAACGCTGGGGTATAACGAAGTAAAATGGTGTTGGTCCAGATATAGCTGTGACCCTAAGCTATATAATGGTGAGCTAAGAGGACCGGCTAGCAAGGTAAGGCAAGAATGGAACAAAGGCTCTCGCTATGTGATATAAATCATATAGTGTTTCCCCATGGTATTTCACTGTTTAATCCACGTATATAGGTGTCCAAAACAAAGATCCAAAATACCTCTTTCCGTTTGCGAATTTCATTACTTTCATTGTCATTGTCTCCTTCTATGTTTTCCAGTACTAGCCATCTGATATCATTGGCTGTGTGACCTTGGTCAAGTTAGTGTTTGACCAAGGGGGCTGAGATTTTAGCTGTGAAAATTGCTGACCGATGTTCTGTTATGCGAGTAGAGACAGAACGAGAAGTTTCACCTACATAACCCAACTTACATGGACATAGAAGGAGGTAGATTACAGTTTTAGTTTTTAATTTTAAATTTCTTTGCTTGAATGGTATATCCATTGTGTACAAAAGTGTCCCCTTCAATAACAGTGTCATATGATTTTCAGGTAGAGCACGTAAAGGTTCCTTTGACTGGTAGGCTGCTGTCAGTAGTTTTCTGAACAAATGAGGAGGTGTTACTAAAGTGCAAACGGACAATAATGTCCTTAATGTTTTTATTGCGGTGATGGGCAGAGGTTTAGCAAGCTTTTGCTCTTGGTCGGGGTCGCTGTTGAGGATATGCCAGTTGGAGTTTATAATCTGTCTAATGGTCTCATTCATGGTAGAATGCTTAGTGACACAGACTAATTGTACAACCGGGGGGCGGGTACAAGGTTTTAGAAGATAGTCTCTGTCATAGAACCTAGCTCTTTTGTAGGATTCTCTAACTAAGCGATGTGAGTATCCTCTTGCTATAAATTTAGCTTTCATAGCTATGGCTTGATTGTCAAAATCCAATAGGTTTGTGCAGTTACGCCGCAGTCGCAAAAATTGCCCAAAAGGTATGCTTTGTTTTTGTGCTCTGGGGTGAAAGCTGACATGGTGCAATAGTGTGTTTCTAGCAATGTGTTTGACGAAAAGGTCTACTTCCAAGAGGCCATTGTTATGCCGAATAAGGATATCTATATATTCGACATATGTGTGACTAGAGTGGGCGGTAAATTTAAGATTAGTGTCACATAAGTTTAGCCATTCCAAGAATTCTTGGAGGTATTCATCCGTATTAGTCCAAATAAAAAAGATATCATCAATATATCTTGAATAGTATGTTACAGACTCAAAAAATGGGGCAATTTCATTATGAATAAATTTAGTCTCAAAGAGAGCCATGTAAATGTTGGCTATAGATGGGGCTACTGATGCTCCCATACTTACACCTTTGGTTTGTCTGTACAGGGTGTTACCAAATTCAAAAGTATTCTCTTGAAGGACAATTTTAAGGCACTCAAGGAGAAAGGATTTTGGACATTGAATGTTATAAGTGTCTATAAACCAATTGACAGCCTCAATAGCCCCTGTCTGTGGAATGTTACTATGTAAAGATTCAATATCTAGAGTAACCAAGGTGTTGCAATTATGGTTAAAAGGTAGATTTTCTAATTTGTTGATGATATCTCTAGTGTCCTTTTATATACACAGGAATTTTAGGTATATAAGGCCTGAGTAGGTTGTCAGTATATTTGGACAGGGGTTCAGTAATTGACCCAATTGTTGACACAATGGGAGGATAAGGGGGGTCTCTGACATCTTTGTGAATTTTAGGAACGCCATAGATACATGGCATTTTGAAACTAGTAATTGTGAGAAAGTTGTGTTCTTTTCTACAAATGTTTCCAGCTTGTAATGCTGTAGATACAAGCTGATGAATTTTATAAGTGACTCATCTTGTAGGATTGAGGGTAGTCTTGGTGTAAAATTCTGGGTTGTTTAATAGAATCAAAACATTTTGTTCATATTTGGCAGTATCAATGACCATGATTCCCCACCTTTATCACAACTCTTGATGGTAAGAGATTTATCTTGGGCGATGGTCTGAAGTGATGTAAATTCTTCTCTATTTAAATTATAAATAGGTTTGGGGGTGTACCGTGCAGCTTTGTCTAAACGTTTCAGTACAGCATGTTCAAATACTGCAACTTCCGGACCCAGCTGGTCTAAGATAGGTGTAAAGGTCGAGGGTATCGATAGTCCTGACATATTTGGAGTCAAAGAAGGTTGCTGTTCTGTACCTTCCCAAAAAATGTTAAGCCTTATCTTGCGGAAAAAGGACATGTTGTCTTGATAAAGTTCAAATACATTGACATTAGTATGTGGCACATATGACAGACCTTTAGATAAAAGTGTGATACATGACAAGTCCAAGGGGCGAGAAGATAGATTAAAGATGGGTATCATGTTCCCTGTCTCCAATACTGTCCGGTGTGAGTTTCCAGCATATGCTGCTTGTTCGGTTGATAGTATTGGTTTTGATAGCTGCCTCTGAATTGGGTTTGGAACCGCACCTTTTGCCTGCTTCTGCGTGTCCCACGCTGGGCTAAAAAATGCTGCATAATACCATTATTAGGGTCAAAGGGTTTTCGATGTCCTTGTTGTTCATAGTGGTATGAACTGCTTTCACCTTCAGAATCTGAAGTATCAGAAAAAGTGTTTCCTAGAATTGTCTTCAGAGGGGTATTAGTTCTGTTTATAAAAAGTCTCTGCTAAATATGGGTATGTTTTTTCTGCAGAGTTAAAACGTATTTCTTTGTTCAGTTTATCTGCTTTTCGCTTGACTAGGTACTCTGTAAAAGAAGCTAGTTCCCTGTCGGCTTCCTCCAGTTTCTTTTTTGCTTCTTCTAAGGCATTTGACTTTCTGATTTTATCTTCTAATCCAGTAAGTTCATTTTTAAGTGTGGAAACCAGCTCCTCAGCGGTCTCCACAATAAGTATCATGAGATCTCGGGAACATCTGTTCGCTATCATAGTCCATTTTTCTAGGAATTGTATAATATGAACAAACAGCCCAGGATTGTTGCGAACTCTGAGGCCCTGCAGTATGACTCCTGCTCTCAGGTACTCTAACATGAATTCTCCATGTGCCTCTACACGTTTAATTTTCTTTTTAGGAGTGATCAGTTGGATCATATCATCGTTCTTTTTAATATTAGATGTAGAGGAGTTACCAAATGAGGTGCTCGTACCTACTAAGATGGCAAATTCTTCGTCTGTAAAACCGAATGTTTTTAATTGGTCCATATTGATATAAGAAGGAGAGAAGTGTGGGACCTCACCAGTAGCAAACCTAATCAGGGTTGAAACCAGAAATATAGTGGAGAGGAGTCAAAGAAATAGCAAACACCTAGAATGTGATCCAATATTAAAGAGGTGTGAAACACCGGGACGAAAGTAAGAGTCTAAACAAGATGCTCTCAATGAAACAGAATCAACAAGAAAGGACAGCCCCACACAGACAAGATGTGGGTGATCAACATCAAACAACAAGGGCCCCCTGCTACTAATATGGGTTCCTAGGGCAGGGAAATAACATAATTCAAAAAACAACCCCTAGGCAACTAAAGGGCTAAACAAGGTTAACAACCTAACTGCAGGACATAATATTGTTAAGGACCCAGTGTTCACTTAAAATCATTACAAATTCATTTATTTGTTGCAAAATTCTTTAAAATCATTCGTTTTATCAGAATCTTAATATACCATTGAGACAACATTACAGCACAAGTCACAAAGAGGAGTGTAAGATAGATTCTGTGTCCCCTTCCAGTGAATCAGTCACAGGAGAAGGGTTAGACTTTAATTATGTCTGAGTTTCGACAGAAGGAGGCAAGATACAAAGCCCTTGGAGCATACTTCAGCAGCGTCAGAGAGCAGCAGGGTATGGCACGAGAAAAGCATGATTTCCAGGTCAGCAGTCCAGCAAGGAGTCCTTTATGCAGCACAGCAGTTCTTCTGGCAGAGATTCAGTTGTAGATCGAGAAGTCTGATTTTAGGGGGTCAGAAAAGTGCCTTTGAATTGGGAGTGACTTCAAAGAAGAGTCTTTGAAATGCACAAGTATCCTTTCAACTTTGCTTTGGCCCCAGACAATTTGTGGCGGGTAATCAGCCCTTTGTGTGGGGTCAGGTCCCTACCTATTAAAGTGTGTGTGTCAGCCCTCCCCTCCCTTCTTGCCCAGGATGAGCCATAAAAATGCAAATGTATGTAGACGGATACTCAGGCACACCTAGCCTTCCTATGATTGTGGCTGTCTAGAGGGAATACACAAAGTGTAGCTGTTACCCACCCCAGAAGTGATTTGGAGACAGGCTGCAAGGCACACAGAGCTTTAAGTGTAGAGAAATGTCCACTTTCAAAAAGTGGCATTTCTAAAACAGCATTGTTAAATCCAACTTCACCAGTAAGGAAGATTTATCGCTGCCATTCCAAAGATATAAAACATGAAACAGCTACTTATTTCTAATCAGAAATTACATCTTAAAAAGAGTATTAAGGAATTTCTAATGTTAACCTATTAGAGGAGTAGGCCTCATAGTAGTGAAAGACGAATTTAGCTGGTTGTCACTACCAGGACATGCAAAACATAAAAGTACATGTCCTACCTTTTACTTATACAGAGCCCTGCACTTAGGACTGCCTTGGGACAACCTGAGGGGTGATGTATGTGTAATGAAAAGGGGAGTTTAAGGCTTGGCAAGTAGTTTTAAATGCCAAGTTAAAGTGGCATTAAACTGCAAGCACAGGTCCTGCAATGGCAGGCCTGAGAGAGGCTTCAAAGGCTACTTATATGAGTGACACAAACAGTGGTGCAGGCCGACTAGTACCATTTAGTGTAAACGCCCTGGGTATATGGTATACCACTTTACAAGGGACCTGCAGGTAAACTGAATATGCCAATTGTGTATACACCAATGTTACCATGTTTAGGGGAGAATCACATGCACTTAAGCACTGGTCAGCAGTGGTAAAGTGCTCAGAGTACCAAGGCCAACAAAAAAGAATCAGCAAAAAGAGGAGGTAAGCAGGCAAAAGGTTTGAGGGAAAGACTACCCTAAATACTGACAGATCTAACATGTTCCCCCCAGCCGAAAGTGGGGAAAGCTACCCAACACCCAGAGAGTTCCCATCACTAAGGCGGGAAAACCTAGATAGACCATCACCATTGGCATGGTCTACCCCAGGTTTGTGATCCACCCTGAAGTTCAAACTCTGTAGGGAGATGGACCACCTCACAGTTTTGGATTCTAACCCCACATTTGCATGAGCTACCTGAGGGGCCTGTGGTCAGACTGAATCAGGAAGTTAGTGCCAAACAGGTATGTCCTCCACTTCTTCAGCGTCCAGACCACAGCAAAAGCTTCTTTCCCTTTGTTCCCCGGGTACTAACCTCCTGGAGATAAAGGCTACAGGTTGGTCTAGGCCCTCCTCATTATGTTGAGATAGATCTGCCCCTGTGCCATGTTCTGAGGCATCTGTTTGAAAGACAAACTCCTTGGAGACGTCAGGGTCCTTGAGCACAGTAGCTATGCACATGGCCTGCTTAAGGGAGTCAAATGCTGTTTGGCATGCCTCTGTCTAAATCACATTTCTGGGCTGCTTCTTAGAAGTCAGCTCTGTCAAGAGGGCAACAATGGTGCCATATTCCTTGACAAACCTCCTGTAGTACCCAATGAGGCCGAAGAATGCTCTGACCTCAGTCTGGGTTTTGGGGGGGATCCCATGCCATAATAGTTTCTATCTTGGCCTGGAAGGACTGCACCTTAGCCCTGCCCACCAGGAGTCCCAAGCACACCACAGACCCCTGCCCTATCTGGAACTTACTTGCCTTGATAGTCAGGCCTGCCTATTGCAGAGCCTGAAGCACTTCCTGGAGGTGAAAGAGGTGGTCCTTCCAGTTGCTACTCTAGACAGATATGCCATCCAGATAGGTAGCTGGAAAGGCCTCCAAACCAGCAAGGACCTGGTTCACCACTCTGGAAGGTGGCAGAGGTATTCTTGAGTCCAAAGGGCATCACATGAAATTGGTAGTGGCTATCTGGAGTGGAGAAGGCTGACCTATCCTTGGCACCTTCTGTTAGAGTGATCTGCATGTACCCTGATGTAAGATCAAAGGTTCCTAAGTACTGTGCAGCCCCTAACCGGTTAATCAGCTCATCAGCCCGGGGAATGGGATATACATGGTTAGAGGGCTACTAAAATGGGTGGTACAAGCAGTGTTGCAGGTCCACCAATAGTATTTAATTTACCAGCCCTGGGCACATATAGAGCACTTTACTAGGGACCTATGAGTAAATTAACTATGCCAATTGGGTATGAGCCAGTATTACCCTGTTCAGAGGAGAGAGCACATTTACTTTAGCACTGGTTAGCAAACAAAAAAGAGGTCAGGGAAAGTGGAGGAGGAAAGTAAAATGTTTGGGATGACCCTGCAGAGAGGGCCAATGTCCAACACTTTCAAACTTATGTAAAAATATAGACCTCTGTGATGCGCTTGTATCTCTCTTCACAGCTAGTTCTTACAGCAGGTGTGGCTTTATCTTCTTAGCACATCTTGTTTTAGATTGATGTTATGTGCTTAAGGTTCATATGGATTAACCTTGACCTGAGGAACACTGCAAGATATTTTTCTGACTACAGATAGAGTATACATTGTACACTGAAAAGAGTCAGTAAACATTAAATGAGCACAATCCATCCCACCATCATTGTATGCTTCCTGGTAAAACTGAAACTGGGAAAAAAATCTTCCACAACACATTTTTTTCTGGCTACCATAGATATAATTCTGAAGGTGCATCACTCTAAATGAAAAGTGATTTTTCTTCTATCATACTAAAGTATGTGTCTTTAACCTGTGTGTTTTTTATTCTTGATTTTTATTTTGTATTCTTGTTTGTCACTGCACTTGCATCACCATGCATCTTATGCACTAATACATATCTCTTTACAGCAATAATTATTTGAAGCGTGATTGGTCTAAGGAAGAATTATCCTTAATTGTTTTGAGCCACGCTTCTGTTGGTGTACGGTGCGCAGCTGATAGGAGGAACGTTTGATCTCTCGTATCCCAGAAGAGTGGATGTACTTCACCACACCTTTGCGTAACTGCTCCGAAAATATACGACGCTATTAAACAATTGATCTTTCGCCCCCCCCCGAAGAGTTGATGTAACTCTCACATCTTTATGTGATTGATCCGGGAAGACATCACAGCTGTGCTGCGCAATTTCGTTGTGATTTGCATGTCATCACCTATTTAATTTAGGAGGCTATTCAAAAATTTCCTCTTACCCTATATTTGAATAATCTGGTTCGACTTGATCATCGAACACCATTTAAGGGTCTCTTTTAAAACAATGTATTGTGTGTCCTGAAGATAGTATGACGGACGATATCGCCACAACATACCGAAACATCGACTTCCCCAGCGCATTTGGCTAATGAGGAATTGTTGTCTATTTGTTCTAGATTCATTTCCTTATCTTGATTCTTTGGAATAGATGTTTACATCATTGATTTGTAGGCTCTTTTGTACATCCTCAATCATGGTGTTTTATTGTTTCTGACTGTACCCTATTGCATATTTGTTTACATTAAAAGTGTGTAACTTTTGAGAAAAACAGATATACCCGTGTCTAAAAATTCGTGTTTACATATTAATTTTTTGTATTTATGTTGTGATTTATTCAAGGTTGAGCCACCTCTCGGGGCTTTAAAGAATCTATATAATTGTTGACTATGGCAATTGATATCTGACACTAAATCTGTGCCTTGGCACACTATACTGTATATTTCTGGACTGCTATTGAGGCTAGACCTGCACATGGAATGATTGCACTAAACATTTGAGTCTAAACATGCACTTGGTGAGAATGTACGAAGTATTTGAGGCTGTGAGTGCCTATTGGGGATGCTGCATCGGGCCTTTTCAGTCACAACTGTGCATGGAAAGGCTATTCTGGGCATACCGAGGCTACAAAGGTCCATTGACTGTACCTACACAAGGGAAGACTATGTTCAGTATTTGAGGTTCTACCTACATTAGAGGGGAGTTTTGGGCATATAAAGCTAAACATACATGCTACATATATCTGTGGGGGCTTATGGACCAGTCCATAGGGAGCTGCACTATGTATTGGCAGTGAGGAGGCTGCCCTGGGAATGTGAAACCATGCCTGCTCATGTTGAGGCTATTATGGATATTTGAGGCTAACCCTGAGCATGTGAATTCTACACTGTACATTTCAAATAAAATACTAGACATGGAGAGTATGTCATGGACTGATATGGCTAAGCCTGCACATAGGGAGGCTTGAATGGGCATATGAGACTAAGGGCCTGATTATGATCTTGGTGGATGGGATACTCCGTCACAAACATGACGGATATCCCGTGCACCATATTACAAGTACATGATGTCCTATGGCACCTGTAATGCGGCTGACGGGATATCCGTCACGTTAGTGACAGACTATCTAATCCCCTAAAATCATAATCAGGCCCTCAATGAGTTTTGGGACTATATTTATCGTTATGGTACTACAATGGGCAGATGGTTGTGCTCAAGCATATGAAGCTGTGCATGTGCCTCTGAGGCTGTAGCTGAGCATTTAAGTTTGTGTTTGAGTCTTTAAACCTGTTATTGGATATTTGGGGAGCAATCCCTGAGCATTTAAAGGTATGGCTGTTTTCATGGGCATATTATTGTTATGCTTAAACATCTGGAGGTTGCTCTTGGGATATTTGAGGATTCACCCTAGTGTTTGAGGTTGTTTCTGTGCATTATGACCTACACTCGAGCACCTATTTCTGTGTCCTGAGAATTGAGGTAATACTTGGGTACTTAAAGCTATGGCTGAACACACCTTTGTATTTCTGGCCGTAACTTGGCATTTGGGACTTTGTCTTGGCATTTGTGGCTGTGTAAACGTCAGGGCATCTGAAACTACACTTGGTCATTAGAAGCTGCAAACGGGCATTTGAATTTGTAATTGGGCATCAGAGGTTGTTTAAGAGCACATGGTGACTGCATCTTGGAAAGTGCTAACTGCATGAATAATGAATTAGAGCTTTGACCCTTTCGTGTCATCATCATGAAACAACAAAGATACTATATGGCTGATAACTAAAACAAATTAACTTTTTTGTTATTGCATTGACAGAGCCTTTTTATTTTTGGATTGAGGTCTAAAGTCACACAACAAAGTTTCATATAATATCAAGGTGGGTTAAACGTCATCCCGTGTAACCAGGTCATAAAAGAGAAAATGAAAGGCTCATTATTTCACTTCTTCTGTGTCCGACTTAAACATGTCATAGAATTCATGAAGCTATTTCCTCTGTTTACTTGTGTCTAACTGCGGTCTCATTTTTGACAAACTCTCTACAGTATGCGTACAGAATAACATAAAACATCGTGCAGCATTCCTCTACAGGTATTAAAGTGAAGTCAAAAACAAGGAAGGGGGTATGGCTAGGTGTGCAGTGAAGAT
>CAWUFW010022004.1:0-106497 GCA_963921515.1 Calotriton arnoldi | reverse complement strand
TGTACTTCGTTCAGTTACATGTTGCTTTTAATGGGGATAGTTGAACACATACCTGTTTTTCTCAATACGCGGAGACTAAACTATGTTGAGACTGCCACGAGTAAATCTATACGGGAAAGGAGACAAGAATCAGAATCTAGTCTCTCTTATATCTGCCTCAAACTAATGCATATAAGCTGATGAGAAGCTTTTCCAATCATAAAAACGTGTTCCAATCTGTTACACACGTACCTGGGCTATCGCGTCTTAGCGTATAATCTGGACGTCCGCTCCAAGTTGGAAGAGTCGACAACTGCGCGCAAGAAGGCTTTTTCCTTCCGGGGTAAATCACGTGACAGTTACGTTGCGCGTCTTTACGCAGATGGGTTTGGAACTCTTAGTTCGTGATTTTAAATGTTAAACATAGAACTGAATCCTGGGTGGAAATTAAACATGGACGAACTTTTTGGGCATTGCTGGTTGTAAGGCAATGTTTAGCTGACTTAAAAGCTTATGTCATTTCGTTTTTCGAGGTCACAAATCTTTTTTGTGTAAGAATGGTATTTGTGCATTTTCCACAGCCTCTCATTTAATCAAACAGGCAAGACACTACTATGCGGCAGTCTTTTCTAGTTGGATGAAAATTCTAGTACATTGAGTTATTATCTCCGTTACAATCTCAGAACAAGAAAATGGACATTAGCTCTTTATAGATTATACATTTCTGAGAGCTCGTTCAAACCATCTACTGCCGTGTTAAATTTAACAATTAACATGGCCTCTCTTTGTATCAATTTACGATCCATATCTCCTCCACGAGGGTCTGGATCCACCTTTGAAATTACAGTCCATGAAAAGTCATCTTCTGAATGGTTGTGATTGATCCAATGGTTAACTAACGGTGCAGTGTGCACTTTTTTTCGAATTCTAGATTTATGTTGTGTAATCCTTTGACGGACTTCTTGGTTTGTTTTCCCAATGTACAACTTAGGACAAGGACATAAAATGCCATAAATCACATTTTTTGTTTTACAATTGCTGAATGACTCGTGTTTCCAATGAACCTCTTTGTATGAGAATAAAGAACCTTCCAAGGTTTGATTACAACTAACACAAGTCCCACATCTATGATGTCCTTTCACTGGTGGTAAGCTCAATTGTTCACGTAGGGTACTTTTTGATGTTATCGGCAAGGATGCCCTAACTACTTGATTTGCTAAGCTGCTTTCCTTTTTGAGTGCAAACAGGGGGCTGTGCAAGTAGTGGGTCTAGCTTTTTTAGCAGATGCCAATTCTGATGGATTACTTTTTTCAACTGGTTGGTATTGGGGCAAAATGTGGTAACACAAACTGTACGATCCAGAGCTGGTTTCTCTTTCTTATCTAAAAGACTTTCTCGTGGTTTCCACCACGCTCTTTTCGCAGCACTTTTTAACAGTTTTTTAGGATATCCTCTGTCTTTTAATCTTTGAGTAAGATTATTTGCATGGCTGGTATACTCATCTTTAAAAGTACAATTACGTTTTATCCGACTGCTTCGAACGTTCCGCGCCTGTGCGGAACGTTCTATTAAGCGGGCGGGGCCGCGTCGGCCAACGGACGTGCGCAGCACTACCGAGGTAGTGCTGGCGACGGCCGTTGGCCGACAGAAGCATCGAAAGGGTTAATAGTAACCGGCGTCCAAATAACCAACAACCACAAGGAGGTGCTTTTTTAGGCAGAGGCCAGCAGAAGCCCCGAGGCAAAAGCAGATATGCCAATCAACCTTGGGAAATGACAACCAGACAACGGTACTACAAAACTTAATGTCTTCACCTATTTACAACTTGTCCAATCGTGTCCTGACTAATGCAGAAGACAGTATTTTAAGGAAAGGCTTATCCTTCGTTCCAACGAAGAACACAAACTTTGTGAAAATGAAATCCGAGATTTTGGAATTTTGTAGAAAGATTCGTTTAATAACATTTTTTTCTGATAATCCAATGCCTGAAAGCACAGAAGTCACAGGACTTCGAAATAAATCAACATTTTGCCCTCCTCCTAGTAAAATACCGAAAGAGGTGCTAACTTTTGAAAGAACAGTTCTATCAGCAGTATCAGACATGGAGAAAAAAAGGAAGTATATTAAACATAATGTATCAAAGGCTCAAAAAGAGGCCATTATTAATTTGAAAAGTGACCCTTCTGTTATCATAAAACAAGCAGACAAAGGTGGCTCTATCGTGATATGGAACACCACGGATTATGTGACAGAAGTAACAAGACAATTGAGTATGGAGGATTGTTATAGAAAAATCAACAAGGATCCAACAGTAGAAATCCAAAATGAACTCATGGTTATTTTGAAAGATGGCTTGGACCAAGGAATTGTAGGCCAAAAGAATTTGATTTTTAAATAAAAAATATCCTCGGATTCCATTAATGTACATTTTGCCGAAAGTGCACAAAAACGAATCTTGTCCACCAGGAAGACCGATAGTCTCGGGTTGTGAGTCAATACTCGAGCCTATATCTAAGTATGTTGACTTTTTTTTTTTAAACCATTCATGCAGGAGGTACCATCTTACCTACGCGACACAACAGATTTTATAAATAAAATCCAGACTATGGCTTTTGATTCAGACACACATCTACTAGTCACATTAGACGTAGTGTCGTTGTATACTCAGATACCACAAGATGATGGACTATCGGCAGTTGAATCCTTTTTAGAGACAAGAACTAAACCAACAAGAGTTCCAACCGAATTTATCATGAAATTGGCTAACTTTGCCCTTCGTAAAAATTATTTTAAATTTGGGAATGATTTTTACTTCCAGACAAAGGGGACAGCGATGGGCTGTCCCTTTGCGCCGGAGTTAGCCGTGTTGTTCATGGCTAAATTTGAGGAAAGATACATCTATGATAACAACCCGTACTTTCAATGGATTACAAACTGGGTTCGTTATATTGACGACATTTTCTTGATATGGACTGGGGACATTGACCAACTGTTGCAATTTTATGGTTGGCTTAATACAAGGTCAGCAGACATCAAATTCAGCTTGAAACATGATGCACAAAGAATGATTTTCTTAGATGTGGAGGTCTATGCCTCTAATGGAAAGCTGGTCACTACACTTCACCAAAAACCAACTGATAAGAACAAAGCATTACATTATTCGAGTCCTCATCCACGAAATTTACGAGATAATTTACCATATGGTCAGTTTTTACGGATAAAACGTAATTGTACTTTTAAAGATGAGTATACCAGCCATGCAAATAATCTTACTCAAAGATTAAAGGACAGAGGATATCCTAAAAAACTGTTAAAAAGTGCTGCGAAAAGAGCGTGGTGGACACCACGAGAAAGTCTTTTAGATAAGAAAGAGAAACCAGCTCTGGATCGTACAGTTTGTGTTACCACATTTTGCCCCAATACCAACCAGTTGAAAAAAGTAATCCATCAGAATTGGCATCTGCTAAAAAAGCTAGACCCACTACTTGCACAGCCCCCCCTGTTTGCACTCAAAAAGGAAAGCAGCTTAGCAAATCAAGTAGTTAGGGCATCCTTGCCGATAACATCAAAAAGTACCCTACGTGAACAATTGAGCTTACCACCAGTGAAAGGACATCATAGATGTGGGACTTGTGTTAGTTGTAATCAAACCTTGGAAGGTTCTTTATTCTCATACAAAGAGGTTCATTGGAAACACGAGTCATTCAGCAATTGTAAAACAAAAAATGTGATTTATGGCATTTTATGTCCTTGTCCTAAGTTGTACATTGGGAAAACAAACCAAGAAGTCCGTCAAAGGATTACACAACATAAATCCAGAATTCGAAAAAAGTGCACACTGCACCGTTAGTTAACCATTGGATCAATCACAACCATTCAGAAGATGACTTTTCATGGACTGTAATTTCAAAGGTGGATCCAGACCCTCGTGGAGGAGATATGGATCGTAAATTGATACAAAGAGAGGCCATGTTAATTGTTAAATTTAACACGGCAGTAGATGGTTTGAACGAGCTCTCAGAAATTTATAATCTATAAAGAGCTAATGTCCATTTTCTTGTTCTGAGATTGTAACGGAGATAATAACTCAATGTACTAGAATTTTCATCCAACTAGAAAAGACTGCCGCATAGTAGTGTATTGCCTGTTTGATTAAATGAGAGGCTGTGGAAAATGCACAAATACCATTCTTACACAAAAAAGATTTGTGACCTCGAAAAACGAAATGACATAAGCTTTTAAGTCAGCTAAACATTGCCTTACAACCAGCACGGCCCAAAAAGTTCGTCCATGTTTAATTTCCACCCAGGATTCAGTTCTATGTTTAACATTTAAAATCACGAACTACAAGTTCCAAACCCATCCGCGTAAAGACGTGCAACGTAACTGTCACGTGATTTACCCCGGAAGGAAAAAGCCTTCTTGCGCGCAGTTGTCGACTCTTCCAACTTGGAGCGGACGTCCAGATTATACGCTAAGACGCGATAGCCCAGGTACGTGTGTAACGGATTGGAACACGTTTTTATGATTGGAAAAGCTTCTCATCACCTTATATGCATTAGTTTGAGGCAGATATAAGAGAGACTAGATTCTGATTCTTGTCTCCTTTCCCATATAGATTTACTCGTGGCAGTCTCAACATAGTTTAGTCTCCGCGTATTGAGAAAAAACAGGTATGTGTTCAACTATCCCCATTAAAAATTTGGAATTAACAAGAGGAAACTTAGCATTGACGATATTCACTGTGAATATATTGTTTCTTTTAGAATTTTTTACCTGGAGTCCATCACAACCAGGAATGATTTGACCAAGTAAGTCTACCGATACATGGTAGCCTCTATTCCTTGACTTAAGTCAGTAAACAGCACACTAAGACTGATTTATTCTTTTCCTTTTTCTTTTTTCCTTTTTTCTTTTTCTTATTTAAATCTGTAGATCAAACACAATAGTGTGGCACGTAGAGGCCCTAGTAGAGATCGGTTGATCTCACAAAGAGATAGGTAATTATTATTTCTTCATTGAAACGGATGTTGATGTAGGGGTTTTTGGATTAAATCGTTTTCTTAGATAGAATAAGAGCTTAACTCTTCCTTTTTCTTTTTTTTGTTTCAGTAGTTTGTGGTCCTGAGGAGAACCCCAAGATTAAATAAGGGGCTCGAAACGCGTCGACCTTTTACTTTCAAACAGTGTTGATGAAATGTAAACCCGTGACTGTTTTTTTCTAAACTATCACATTGGTTGACAATTGAATTATCGATCGTATCAAAACAGTTCGGAGTTTCCTCTAAAGTATATACACTGTTTGTTTCTAACCCTGAAAATTAGGTTGAAATCTTGTAAATAGAAATTTACCTGCCGGGGTTCATGTGTGTTGTTTGTCTTAAATGTTTTATGTAATGTTGATTCGTAGTTTTACCTAGTAGGTGATGTCATTTAACGTATGTAATTATTGTTTTTTGTATATGTAATTGTAATGTATTCTTTAGGAGTTGTGATGGTTGTAACATTACAAAGAATTTTTTTATGAAGAAAAAAAGTACTAAAAAGCAAAAACTTTTTCTTAAAAAACAATAAAGAGATAAGGATTGATAATCCTCAGGCTACATTGAATGGTTCTTGTATCCTAGTGAATTTAACATAGTAAAGCAATATCAGTATTGGCACTTCACATGTTGTTTGTTGATAATTGGGCTCAGCCTTACTGATAGGAGCCAAAACCCCTTTTTGATATAAACTATAAATAGTGGACAGCATATACCAGGCCAACTTCTCACATTGGTGTGCAGCGTGTGGGATTCCAGCTTGCTATTGTTTTACCAGATAATCTCAATTGAATTGATCAACTGAAAAACACTAAGGGTACCTTAGGTACATATAAATCAAGCTTAGTATACAGTAAGTTCTACTGAACTTAGAGTTGTGTGTTAAGGGATAGCACACCCTTTCTACAACTCAAGAGAGTTTAGTAGGCCACACTAGAGTAGGTAGTGCATACACCACAACTCACTAGTAATGTCTTCAAAGCCAGGACCCAGTGAGTCCTTGCCAGAAGCCAGTGGGCTTCTTCCCTCCAAGTATGATAAACTCCCATTCTTGGAATTGAGAGCATTATGCAATACTAGGAAGCTGAAGGCAGGCAAAAGTGCCAGCACCCAACACCTCAGGGAGGTGTTACTGGCTGATGATCTCAGCAGACCCCTAGGGTCTGAAGGGGTAGGCAGAGAGGGTGGGGCAGAAAATGAGGAAGGGGTCAGGGGTGAAGAAACCCAGCCCCCCCCCCTCTGAAACTGGCCAGGAAGGTGAAAATGACCTTGACCTGGAGAACTCAATTCCTCCTGTGGAGGAGGAGGATCAGAATGACCTCCCCTTTGTCCCCCCAGGAAGAATTGTGAGTGTGCCCAGAAGGTCTAGATCTCCTTCTCAGGAGTCTAACCACTCTGACACCTCAATAGGGACCTCTGTCTCTTCTCATAGGAGAGCATCCTCTCATGACAGGAGAAAGAGACTGATTCAGTATGAGCAAGCCCAGCTTGAGCTCAGAAAACAGCAGTTGGCTATAGACAGGGAGTCCCTAGATCTCTACAAAGAGAGAAAAAAGATGGGACTAGAGTCCCATGGTGGCAGCAATTTCCCCAGAGATAGGGAAAGGTCATATGACCATAGAAACCTGAGCAAGATTGTCCCTCCCTACCAGAGTGGGGATGACATCCACAAATGGATAACTGCACTTGAGAGGGCCTGACAGAGGGTCCCCCAGGAGCAGTGGGCAGCAATCTTGTGGCGCTCCTTTGCAGACAAAGGTAGAGACAAGCTCCTCACTGTAAGAGAAGAGTATGCTGACAATTACAAAGTCTTGAAGAGTGCTCTGATTGATGGGTTTGGCCTAACAACTGAACAATACAGGTTAAAGTTCAGAGATACCCAAAAAGCACAGACTCAAGACTGGGTAGACTATGTGGATTGTTCTGCTAAGGCTCTGGAAGGTTGGTTGATGGGCAGTAAGGTGTGTGACTTCACAGGATTGTACAATCTTATCACGAGGGAGCAGATTCTTAATAACTGTCAAAATCAGCTGTTGCATCAGTACCTGGTGGACTCTTATCTGACCTCTCCCCAAGAATTGGGAAAGAAGGCAGACAAATGGGTCAGAACCAGGGTGAGGCAGAAGGTACAGAACCAAGGTAGTGACCCAAAGAAGCAAGATTCTAAGAACTCTGATAAGGGTGGGGAGAAGGGTAAAGACCAGAAGTCTTCACAAGGCCCCCAAAAATCTTCTTCAGGTGGGGATTCACAGTCTAACAAAGGGAAAGGCCAAAAGAAACCATGGTGCAAGGTCTGTAAGCAAAAGACCCACTGGACCAGTGATTGCACCAAGTCCAAAGACTCTACTCCAGCCCCCACCAATGCCCCTAAGGCACCTGCTCCCCCTAGTGCAGTTACAGTTGGTGGTGGGACTACACAAGCCAAGGGTTTAGTAGGGTTGACCCTGGGTAAGGAGATGAGCTCTGACCTAGTCAGATAACTCACTCAGGCTGTCCTAGTCTGTGATGGAGGCATGGATGTGACCTCCTCTGTGAGTCCCAGTAATCTGGGCAAGTACAGGCAACAGCCCTTAATCAATGGAAAATAGGCTTTGGCACTTAGGGACACAGGGGCAAGTGTCACAATGGTGACACAAGACCTTGTGAATCCTGGGCAGATTATACTTGGTGAAATGTACCAAGTGACCAATGCTAGCAATGTCAGAACAGACCATACTCTGGCAGTTGTTAACTTCTCCTGGGGAGGGGTAACTGGCCTTAAGAAGGTTGTGGTAAGTGCAGACCTACCAGTTGAATGCTTGCTTAGCAATGATTTAGAAACTTCAGCTTGGGCAGAAGTGGAGCTCAGGACCCATGCAGAAATGCTGGGCATCCCTGCAGATGTGTTTGCTGTGACCAGGTCACAAGCCAAAATGTCTAACACTGAACAGGCCTTGGATTCTGGAATAATGGACCAAGTGCCCTCCAAGAAGAGGAGTAGTAGGGTAAAGGCAGTGCCTTCCCCTTGGCTCAGAAGGAAGATCAGTCTCTTGAGGGGGATGATCTCAGTCCTGAGGAAGGAACTGTCCCAGAGGAGCTTGAACCTGACCAGGTTGAGTTCTTGGGACAGGGGGCCCTTCCAGGGCAGATCTGAGCCAGGAGCAGCAGAGCTGCCCCTCTCTTGAACCCCTCAGACAGCAAGCTGCTGCTGAGGCTGCTGGGAAAGCTAGTGGTCCCCATACTGTGTATTGGGATGATGGACTCTTGTACTCAGAGTGTAGAGACCCCAAGCCTGGTGCCACCAGGAGGTTGGTCATACCTCTGAAGTTCAGGGGCTTCCTATTGACCCTAGCCCATGACATTCCCTTAGCAGGTCACCTGGGCCAGAACAAGACTTGGGACAGAATTGTCCCTCACTTTCACTGGCCCCACATGTCTGAAGACACCAAGGAGTTTTGTCGCTCCTGTGTAACCTGCCAGGCCAGTGGCAAGGCAGGTGGCACTACAAAGGCCCCCCTGATACCACTACCTGTGGTGGGGGTTCCTTTTGAAAGGCTGGGGATTGACATTGTTGGTCCCATGGATCCCCAAACAGCATCTGGGCACAGGTTTATCCTGGTGGTAGTGGATCATGCCACCAGGTACCCAGAGGCTATTCCCCTTAGGACCACTACAGCACCTGTGGTGGCAAGGGCCCTCCTGGTAATTTTCTCAAGAGTGGGCTTCCCTAAGGAGGTTGTATCAGACAGAGGTGCTAACTTTATGTCTGGATACTTGAAAGCAATGTGGAAGGAGTGTGGAGTGACTTACAAGTTCACCACACCCTATCACCCACAATGCAATGGTTTAGTTGAGAGATTCAACAAAACCTTGAAGGGCATGATTAAAGGGCTCCCAGAAAAGCTTAGGCAAAGATGGGACATACTCTTGTCCTGCCTTTTATTTGCATACAGGGAGGTGCCTCAAAAGGGGGTTGGCTACAGCCCTTTTGAACTTTTGTTTGGTCACCCTGTCAGGGGTCCATTGTGCTTGGTGAAGGAAGGATGGGAGTTACCTCTCAAGCCCCCAAAGCAAGACATAGTGGACTAGGTACTTGGTCTCCGCTCCAGGATGGCTGAGTACATGAAAAAGGCAACTAAAAACCTTGAGGCTAGCCAGGAACTTCAAAAAGCCTGGCATGACCAAAAGGCTGTACTGACTGTTTACCAGCCAGGGCAGAAGGTGTGGGTGTTGGAGCCAGTGGCCCCAGCAGCTCTCCAAGACAAATGGAGTGGACCCCATACCATTGTTGAACAGAAGGGTGAGGTTACCTACTTAGTAGACCTAGGAACACCCAGGAGTCCCCACAGGGTTCTCCATGTCAACAGGTTAAAACCATATGTGGACAGGGCAGACATGGGCTTGCTCATGGCTACTGATGAGGGACAGGAGGAAGAGAGTGACCCACTCCCTGACCTGCTCTCACAGAACCCTGATGATGGGTCAGTGGATGGTGTAGCCTTGGCAGGCAGCCTCACTGCCCAGCAGCAAACTGATTGCAGACAGGTGCTCAATCAGTTCAGACACATATTCTCACTGACACCCAGTCAGACCACCTGGTGCACTCATGAAGTGGACACTGGGGACAGTCTGCCTATTAAAAATAAGATTTATAGGCAACCTGACCATGTCAGGGACTGTATCAGGACAGAAGTCCAGAAAATGTTGGATTTGGGAGTTATCGAACCCTCAGATAGCCCATGGGCTAGTCCAGTGGTCCTTGTGCCAAAACCTCACACCAGTGGTGGGAAAAGAGAGATGAGGTTTTGTGTGGACTACAGGGGTCTCAATGCAGTCACTAGGACTGATGCCCATCCAATACCTAGGGCAGATGAGCTAATAGACACTTTGGCCTCAGCCAAGTATCTAAGCACATTTGACCTGACAGCTGGCTCCTGGCAGATCAGACTAGCTGATGATGCAAAGCCAAAAACAGCATTCTCAACCCCTAGTGGGCATTATCAATTTGTGGTGATGCCCTTTGGTCTGAAGAATGCACCTGCCACTTTTCAGAGGTTGGTGAATACAGTCCTTACAGGTCTGGAAGCCTATAGTGCAGCATATCTAGATGATATTGCTGTCTTTAGCTCCACCTGGGAGGATCACCTGGTCCACCTCAGAAATGTTTTGCAGGCCCTGTAGAAAGCAGGCCTGACTATCAAGGCCACCAAGTGCCAGATAGGGCAGAGTCAGGTTGTGTACCTGGGCCACCTTGTGGGTGGAGGCCAGGTTCAACCACTGCAGAGCAAGATCCAGACCATCATGGACTGGACTGCTCCAACTACCCAGACTCAGGTGAGAGCCTTTTTAGGCCTGACTGGGTACTATAGGAGATTTGTCAAGGGGTATGGATCAATAGTGACACCCCTGAATAACTTAACTTCCAAGAAAATGCCCAAAAAGGTTCAATGGACAGTTAGCTGTCAAAAGGCATTTGATGACCTAAAGCAGGCCATGTGCACTGCTCCCATTCTACAGAGTCCTGATTACTCCAAGAAGTTCATTGTCCAAACAGATGCATCTGAATTGGGGGTAGGGGCTGTACTGTCACAATTGAATGATGAAGGTCAGGATCAGCCAGTAGCTTTTATTAGCAGAAGGCTGACCCCTAGAGAGAAACGTTGGTCAGCCATTGAGAGGGAGGCCTTTGCTGTGGTCTGGGCTCTGAAGAAGTTGAGGCCATACTTGTTTGGTACTCACTTCCTTGTTCAAACAGACCATAAGCCCCTCTTATGGCTAAAACAAATGAAGGGTGAAAACCCCAAACTGCTTAGGTGGTCCATTTCCCTACAGGGGATGGACTTCACAGTGGAACATAGACCTGGGAGTAACCATGCCAATGCAGATGGACTCTCTAGGTACTTCCACTTAGAACATGAAGACTTAACTGGGCAAGGTTAGTTTAATGTCCCTACGTTTGGGGGGTTGTGTAGGAGAGTAGGATCTGCTTCACATGGGTACCCCCACTTTTTGCTGATGCTTCACTGTTTTTCGACTTTAGTCTGGCTGGGGCCCTGCTAATCAGAACCCCAGCCTAGCTGCTTCCTCTCTAAAATGGTTTCCATGTGCCCTAGGCACATCTCTGATTGGAATCTGGAGTGCCCTTGTAAGTCCCTAGTATATGGTATACTATGTACCCAGGGCATAGGTACCTCAGAGGCCTACCAGGGGCTGCAGCATGTATTGTGCCACCCCTGGAAGGCCAGCCAAAAGAACACCACAGGTCTGCTACTGCAGCCTGGGTAAGGTGGTGCATGCACCCCTTACTGTGATATAGGTTACCTATATCACTACATACATACACACATATAAACGTATAAGTAACTCCTATGGCAGGCCTTATCAATCCTGAAGGCAGAGTGCGTGGTTCCTATGTGAGAGGGTGCCCCTGCATGAGCAGGGCCCCTCTGCAGCGTTCGGAGACCCTTCTCTGATGCTGTTTGTAGTGCAGCCTGACCATATACTCTTAAGCGCATTATAACCTCGTGTTAAATGCTAACTTTGGGATGGCTGCACGGAAACATGTCGTGTTTGGTGTCAAACATCTTGGAATACTACCCCCCCGCCACTTATGGTGGCGGGGGTAGCATTCCACCCTTCTAGAGAGAGAGACATGTACACACCGGTATACCCGGTACTGACTTTCCAGAGCCCTGGCATCACAAAATGGATGCCGCTGCCACAGACACGAGTCTGCCCTCCTGCTGCTGACCAAAACTCCGGCAGGGGAGGCCTGGACAATAGGTTTCCTGTCCCAGGGAGGTGTAACCACCTCCCCAGACAGGATAGTGTGTATTGGGGCTGGGCGGGAGCACTCTCTGGTGCTTTGAAGTCCTGCACTGGGGGCACATTTGGTGTCCCTGTGCATACCCCAGTTCAAACCGGCTCAGGGGCTTCCAGCCCCTGCTCTGGTGTGAAACTGGACAAAGGGAAAGGGGTGTAACCACCCCTCTGCCCTGACCCTCCCATAGGTGGGTCCCCAGAGTATGTCCAACCCCCTAACTTGGTATAAGTATGGGACCCCAGTCCTTAGGACTTTAGATTTACCTGGACGAAACTCTGACACAGAATCCTGGACCTTCGACGCTCTACTTTAAGATTAGAGGACTGAAGAATCTCCCTTGGGGTCAAGGAGTGACTCCCCTGCTTGGCAGTCACCAAAGAAGCAATTGTCCGGTCTGCATCGCCGAAGCTCCCGCCGGACGCCGAAGTCTTTGCATCATCAGAGGTGAACTTCCAGACTTCCCCGAGGCTGCCCTGATTCCCCAGCAAAGCTGAGGCCCGTAGCTGTCGTGGGTAACGTGGAACCATGACCCCTGGACACCGAGCACATTTGCAAGTGCATCCTCTTCCTGGGATTCCACGAAGTTGTGCTTTGGGCTCCAAGTAGCCCCCTCTTCCAGCACCGACTGCACCAAAGATCACTGGCCTCCACTCTACAAGTGTCCCGTGAGCCAGCTCTAAGTGCGTCCACTCGAGGCTCCTTCGCGGTCGCTAGTCCGTTGGCTAGTAGGCCCTCCCAAAGGCTAATCTTCTTCTGCTTGGACTTCTCTGGTTGCTCCAGGCGTGCCCTGACTTTCCCTCGCTGGGTGAGTGCCTCAGACCTTGCTGGTCTGCACCACCGTCCTTCTTCTATTTCCACAAGACTTGCCGTTGCCAAGGCTTGTTGGGTCCAATCCGGTCGCCGATACATCAGCAATCGACAGACCTTGTGGGGCAGCTCGAATCCAGCTCCTGGTCATCGTCGACACCTCCTGGACCTCGTGGCTGAAGAGTCAAGATGACCATCAACCTACCTGAAGCACTCGACATCGATGGGCATCTGCTCATCGCCTTCCTGGTCACTGGCTAGTGACCCTGACTCTGTCCCCTCTGCTTTCAGGTTCTTCAGATCTTCCATACACCTTTGGATCCACCCGAACACTTTCGACTTGGCCGCCAGCAGCACTTTGCAGCAGATCGCCATTGAAAACGACGACGAAACCCGACCCCGAAAGACACCTATGCACCCGGCTTCCCTGGGTGAGGTAACACGAGTACTCTGGGGCTCCCGTGGGTATAGACTCTAGAACGACTCAGTTCTAAAAGGGTTTGCTACAAGTCCTCCTCTAAGTGTCCCTTTTCTTTAAAATTCCAACCGCGACTTTCCCCATAGAAGTCAACGGCGATTCGCGGCTGTGTTCTCACACTGCACACGTCCCCGTGGGTCCCCTGTGTCACTACCTTGGGTGGTTCCTTGTGGTCCAAGCACTTCTACAGGCTCTAGGCCTTGTGTCTAGCTCAGTCGTGGTTCTTATACCACTTTATTGGTATATGGTTTGGTACGCCCTTAGGGCTCAAACGTGTATTTGTGCTATTACTGTTGATAACTAACTTATAACTTATGTACTTCGAACTCTAGCCTCATAAAGAGACTAGAGGGGTGTGTTTAGCAATAAATACATATATTTTGAATATATACCTGGTGTGGTCCTCTTTCATTTGGTCAATCAAGAGATTATAGGCTGGTAAAACAAGCTGCTTTACATTCCTTCAAGACTTAGCCTGAAGGCTGCTCTCCATAGCTACCACTAGGATAGCTTTCAATAAAGGTTGTCTTTAACCTATCTCCAATAAGGGGTTGTTTGGACTGGTGCAATGTGCCCACTATAAATAGTGGACAGCATATACCAGGCCAACTTCTCACAGGGAGGAACAACCTTGCTCAGGTTCCTATGGTCTGGAATAGATTCTCTGCCTCTAGGGACACTGTTGCTGCCACCAAGGGGTTCTAACCCCTCTCTTCTAGAAGCTCTCTGGATCTCCAGGGCTTCTCTATCCAGTGCCAACTGCTTGGTTCTGAGGGCAACTCTTGCTTCCTCATACTGCAGCAGTTTGCACATTCTGTCAGAGGAGCTCTCTCTTATGGGAAAGTATGAGTTCCTCTGCTGGACAAATTCTCTGCCAGAGTGATAAGAGTGGTCAGATTCCCTGGAAGGGGACCTATGCCTCTCATCCACTCTGTCAGTTCTCTTAGGGAGAATTCCTCTGTCCTTTTCAGGCCCCTTGGAGCCTGGCCCTTCAATCACAGAGTCTTGGTCATTCTGATTTTCATCATCTGACCCAGACACTGTAATTGACCCACCCCCTGATTCAGACCTATTAGCTCCTAGAGCCAATCTAAGATCATCTGCTGTCAGCAGATCTATCAGGTGTAGTGTGGAGGGACTCTGTCCTAGCTTCAGGTGTCTTTCAACACACATGGCTCTCAAGTCAGAGAAAGCCATGTCCTTATACTGAGGCTGAGTGGATCCACTGGTTCCACCCTTTAAGGACATTCTAGTGTTGTGCAGTGTTTTACTACCTACACTAGTTTGTGGCCTACTGATACTAGCTTGGGCTGTAGAAAGGGTGTGCTATCCCTTGGCACACAGCTCTAAGTTCAGTAGAACTTATTGATACTAAGCTTGACTTTATATGTACCTTAAGTACCTATAGTGGTTTTCAGTTAGTAATTCAAATAGAGATTTTCTGGTAAAACAATAGCAAGCTGGAATCCCACCGCTGCCACCAATGTGAGAAGTTGGCCTGGTATATGCTGTTCACTAATTAAAGTGGACACCTTGCACCAGAACAATTCGACTCTTATGGTAGATAGGTTTAAGACAACCTTTAAAGAAAGCTATCCTAGTGGTAGCTGTGGAGAGCAGCCTTCAGGCTAAGTCTTGAAGGAATGTAAAGCAGCTTGTTTTACCACACAATCTCTTGAATCACCAAATGAAAAGTCACCACACAGGTATATATATCAAATATATATGTATTTATTAATAAACAACTCTCTACTAATCTCTTTATGAGATTAGAAGTCAGGAACATATGTACAAATCAAATGTTATCAAAATAAGTTTAGCACAATCGAATATCACAATCTTAGTTTGGCTAGACCTAGGTCTAGGGCATCTAGAATCGAGGGACCCCCAAGAACCACCCCAGGTAGTTGTAGGAGACCCACAGGGGACGGACGCGGTGTCCTGGCACCGGTGCGAGTCCTGTACGAGTCTATGCGAACAGACGCAATTGAGATTTCAATGTTAAAGGTCCCTTGCGTGTTCGAGGCGAACACAACGATCGGTCCTTGTACGAGTCGAAGGACGCGGTTACAGATAGAGTTGCAAGGGAGTTGGATGCGGTGTGTCTAACACAGACGCGAACCATGTACGAGTCAGCGCGATAGTCACACTTGGAAAGTAAGAGTTTTAGGGCACTTCTAGGGTAGCTACAAGCAAGTCACTTACAGGGTAAGTAGTTCTAGGGCCCACACCCACAGGAGCACCATAGTGCTGAAGTTACCTCACCCAGGGGAGCCGGGTGCATAGGTGTTCTTTGGTGTCGGTTCGCGGCGTCGTTTTCAATGGGAGCCAGTGAAGACTTGCTGCTTGCGGCAACAGGAGAAGTGTCCGGAGGAATCCAAGCCTGGATTCAGAAGATGGAAGACCTGAAAGCAGAGGGGACAGTGTTCAAAGTCACTTGGCAGTGACTCGGGGCAAGGAAGATGGATGCCCACCGTTGTTGCAAGATTCAGATCGTTCATGGGTGCCTTGACTCTTCAGCCACGAGGTCCAGGAGGCGTCGACGATGACCAGGAGCTGGATTCGGCGTATCCTACAATGTCTGCAGCTCACTGCGGTGTCGGCGACTCGATTGGATCCAACAAGCCTTGGTAACAGCAAGTCTCAGGGAAAGTGTAAAAAGTCAATGGCGCAGACCAGCAAGGTCTGAGGGACTCACCCAGCGAGGGTAAATCAGGACAGGCCTGGAGCAACCAGGGGAGTCCTTTGGTTCTGTAGGAAAGCCTTCAGGGAACCCACAAGCCAGCTGGCAAGGGATTGCAAAGATGCCTTGGGAGGATTCGCTCAACAGGGGCCCACGGTCACTCGGGACGTGGTAGGCCTCTGATCTTCGGAGGGTTTCCTGCTGGAGGACAGGACCACACGTGGTTCAAAGTACAAGTTCGTAGAACGTTGTGAATGGGTTGCACTTGACAATAGTGCATGGTACCCAGGGGTCATAGTTCCTCATCACTCTTGGGGTCCACTGGCCTCAGCTTCGCTGGAGACTCACGACGGCCTTTGCGAAGTCAGAAAATCTACTTCTTGGGCTGCAGGGACTTCGGACTCCGGCGGGAGTGGCGTAGTTTGCGACTGTTGTTTGTAGTTTTTGGTGCCTGCCAAACAGGGGAGTCACTCCTTGACTCCAAGGGAGATTCTTCAGTCTTGCAAAGGTAGTGGAACATCGAAGGTCCAGGATTCTTCTTGTAGAGCGTCGTCCAGGGGTATCTAGTTTGCAATGCACAGGTTCCCCCTCTTATACTAAAAGAAAGGGAGGGACTAGCTCTATGACCCCACCTATGGGAGGGTCAGGGGAGTGGGTGGCTACACCCACTTCCCTTTGTCCAGTTTCGTGCCAGAGCAGGGGCAGGTAGCCCCTGAGCTGGTTTGAACTGGCATATGCACAGAGGAGCCTTCTGCAACCCCAGTGCAGGACTTCAAAGCACTCTAAGAGTGCACCCACCCAGCCCCAATACACTAAACCCTGTCTGGGAGGTGGTTACACCTCCCTGTGACAGGATGCCTATTGTTGGGCTTCCTCCACTGCGAGTTTCAGTCATCAGCAGGAGGGCAGCCCAGTGTCTGTGACTGGTGGCATCCATTTTGTGATGCCAGGGCTCTGCAGGATTCTACCGCGTTTCGACAGTAGGTACATGTCTATCCCTCTAGAAGGGAGGAATGCTACCCCCACCTCCAGGACTGGCGGGGGGGGGGTAGTATTCCAAGATGTTTGACACCAAACACGACATGTTTTGATGCAGCCATTCCAAAGTTAGCATTTTACCGCGAGGATATAATGCACTTAAGAGTATATGTTTTAACCACATCCACAAACAGCCCCAGAGAATGGACTCTGAGAGCTGCAGAGGGGCCCTGCTCAGGCAGAGGCACCCTCTCACATAGGAACCAAGCACCCTGCCCTCAGGATTGATAGGGCCTGCCTTAGGGGTGACTGATAGGTTTAAATGTGTGTGCAGGAGAGATAAAGGAAACCTATATCTCAGTGAGGAGTGCTAGCACCACCTCACCCAGGCTGCAGTAGCAGGCCTGTGGTGTCAGATTTAGTGTGCTTCCCAGGGGTGGCATAATACATGCTTCAGCCCCTGGTAGGCCTGTGAAGTACTTATGCCCTTGGTACCTAAGGTACCATATACTAGGGACTCATAAGGTACCACAGTATCCAATCACTAGTGCACCTAGAGTGCACTCCAAGTCATTTAGAGAGAACAGAGAGGCTGGGGCCCTGATTAGCAGGGACCCAGCCAGACTATAGCCAGAAACCAGTGTAAACATCAGAAAAAAAGTGGGGGCAACATAAGAGGCAGATCCTACTCTCCTACACAGATGTAATATGTGATGTCAACAGCAGTGCATTGCGGGCGCGCGAGTTATAGTTAGCTGAACTAACTATAACGGGGGAATTTCTATGGTTTTGTACGAGTGAAATGTCCAACTAACTATAACGCCCCTGAAACCTATGGTTTTTTCAGTGAATATATATATATATATATATATATATATACACACACAGGTAGTTATAGTTAGGACCTTGTTTCTACTCATAAAGCATTTTTTCTTTTGCCAATATCTTTGGTGCCATTTGACGAATCCTCGCGGAATTTTCAAAACTAATGACCAGCTCAGGTCAGCTCCAGTCTTGAAAGTTTGGGGGTGATTTGTCAAGCAGGGAACGGGAAAAAAGGGGGGTCCCAAAACGCGTTATCCCCATGTTAATTTCCATAGGAATTTTGGAACAGGCTACAGCCCGAACTGCTGAACAGAATTACACCAAATTTGGCAAAAAGGAAGCTCTTGGTTCAGAAAGTGACCTTTTTTTTTTTAAATGGTGTAAATCCGTTCAGTAATTCCTGAGAAATTCAAAAAATAAAAATATCGATATCTGAGCACCGAGGAGGATTCATGAATCCTCCCGAGCACGAGCTTCATTTTGATTGGCTGCCAACACTCCAAACCAGGAAGTGTTGGCAGCCATCTTGTGACTCAGTCACTGAGTCACAAGAAAAAAGGTGAAAAAAAGATGAAAAACAAGAAAAGGGGGCAGGGTAGAAACACCCTGACCCTCTAGGCCTGCTCAGGGGGTCCCACAAGGACCCCCAGGGCCCACAAAAGCATTTTTTTAAAAAAAATCTGCAGAATTTGCGCTGGGTGCGCGAATCCGGCTGAGAACATTTTTAAAACCGAGCCCGCGCTTCGCTATCCTTAAGCCCCTGGGTGGACCAGGTCCCGGGGGCAATGTATAATTATATAGCGGTGGCCCGCGGGGGCCCCCGCAGTCCATGGGACTGCCACCTCCCCGGGGCTTTATCCATAATGTGCGGGGGCATGCAGCCCCCCCCGCAGCCCCGGGGATCACCACCTCCCCGGGGCATAATTTAAATATAGTTGGGGGCTGTGTGGGCCCCCCAAGCCCTGGGGACTGCCAACTCCCCAGGGATTTGACAAAAAGGGTGGGGGGGCCTCGCGGGCCCCCCAAGCCCTGGGGACCGCCACCTCTCCAGAGCTTTATTAAAATAGGGTGGGGGGCCTCGTGGGCCCCCCCAAGCTCGAGCCCCCCACACTTCCCCAGGGACCACCACCTTCCCGGGGCACTGTATATTTAAATACGGGGGTCGGTTGCAGACCCCCGGGCCACAGGGACCACCAACTCCCCGGGGCTATCTTCACATTGGGACGGGGGCCGCGTGGCCCCCCTCCTGGAGCCCTTGATGGCCCTGGGGACCGCCACCCCCAGGGCTGGCTCCTGCAATGTCCCGGGGTACCCACCCCCGGGACATTGCCGTATGGTATGGCAGGGTGGGAGCATGGCTCCTGCCCTGTCATAGCAAGCTTCTGCTTTGCTTCATGGAAGCGAGAGCAGGAAACCTGCTCTCGCTTCCATGAAGCAAAGCATTATTGCTTTTGGGCAAGGGGAGCTGCATGTTAGCAGCTCCCCTTACCCAAAAGCAATGCCGGATCCCGCAGGAGGCTGGGAGCTGGCAGGGACTGTGGGGGCTACCCCCATGGTCCCCAACTTGAGGGATGGGGTCCCCGGAGCCAAACGTGATCCAGGGGAGGGGGGCCATGCAGTTAATTTTTTTTTTTTAAAAGGAGGCCTGCCCCGGGGGATGGTTCCCCGGGGCCATAATTGGCCTGAGGAGGGGAGCCACGCGGCCCCCCTCCAATTTTTTTTTTTTTTTTTAAAAAGAAGGCTGGCCAGGCCCCGGGGGATGGGGTCCCCCGGGCCATAATTGGCCTCAGGACGGGGTCCACGTGGCCCCTCCAAAATTAAAAAAACATGTAAAGGCTGGTCAGGCCCCGGGGGATGGGGTCCCCGGGGCCAGAAGTGGCCCAGGGAAGGGGGCCTTGCGGCCCCCCTCCTGAATAATTAAATATTTAAAAAAAAAGAAAAGCTGGCATCTTGCCAGAGGCCCCGCCCCTTCCCTGCACCACTCTGCAAATGCACCCCCTGGCGCATTCTAAGTTGGGAGATTAAGTCCCCTTCATTCCGTGATTGTCCCTGGGGGCCAACTAGCCCACCAGGTACCTCCAGTAAGCCCCACACATTGGGATTGCTGAGAGGTGGTCTGAGGCCACACCCCTTTTTACACCACTCTGCAAACGCACCTCTTAGCACACTGCTGGTGGGGCGATGAGGTCCTCTTGTGTCCTGAGGACCTCAGGACACAAGTGGACTTCATCTCCCGAGCAGCAGTGCGCCAGGAGCCGTGTTTGGCGAGTGGTGTAAAAAAGGGGGCATGGCCTTTGAGCACTCTAAGCAAACCAGCTGTATGGGGCTTATTGGAGGTAACAGGAGGGCTAGTTGGCCCCCAGGGACCCTCATGAGAAAGGGGACTTCATCCCCCAACCAACAGCGTGCCAGAAGGTGCGTTTGCAGAGTGATAGAGAAAGGGGGCGTGGCCAGTGGCCACCTCTCAGCAATCCCACTGTGTTGGGCTTACTGGAGGTAAGAGTTTGGCCCCTAAGGACCCACAGCAGCGGGGCCAACAGCAGCGAAGGGGACTTCAATCCCCATCCAAGAGCACTCCAGGGAGCATGTTTGCAGAGTGGTGGGCAAAGGGGGCGTGGCCTGTTATGAGAACTTAGCAATCCTGCTCTGTGGTACTTACTGGAGGTAATAGGAGGGGTAGTTGGCCCCCAAGGGTGTCCTTGGGGGCCAACTACCCCTCTTGTTACCTCCAGTAAGTCCCACACAGTAGGATTGCTAAGACGTCTTTGGAGGCCACGCCCCCTTTCTCCACCACTCTGCAAACGTGCCTCCTGGCAGATTACGGGATGGGGGATGAAGTCCACTTTACTCCTGAGGGACTTTGGGGGCCAAGAAGCCCTCCTGGTACCCCCTGTAAGTTCTATGCAATGGAATTCCTGAGCGCTGGTCGGAGGCCCAGCACCCTTTCTCCACCACTCTGCAAATGCAACTACTAGTTAAAGAAGCATTTGCAATGTAATAGTTTTCGCATTTGCGAGAGTTAGAGCTATTGGAGTTGTAAATGCAAAAGTTTTTTACTAATGTTTTTTGGTGTTGAGTGGATGTACGTTGTGTGTAGTGGAATTATGTGGTATGTTGTGCAGTGAAATTATGTGAATAGAAAGTATGTGGAGTGGGATTATGTGTTTTGGAGAGTAATTATGTGGTATTGTAGCCTGTGTTGTGGAGTGGTAATCTCAGGTTTAGTCTTCCTCGTTTCCATAGAAGCTAAACTATAAACTAAATGAGACACAAAAAAAGAAGGAACCACTGAGGAGCACTTCTGGACCTAGTCTGAGGTATGAGCAGGGCACTGGAATTATGTGACTGTTCGGCTGCACCAATTGTCACATAATTAAACATGTTCTGCATTTGCCAAATTTTCCATCTAAGCTGTGTAATCTGCAGATTTGAACAAAAAAAGCCTTGTTTCTAGCTCAAACGGCTCAAATGTTCCCAAATATGCAGCTTCACATGTTACAGCGTGGTGGAAGGCCCTTTGCAAAGCTGGAATGGTCACGTGTTACTTATTGCTAAATGTGGGTGTTAAATTGGTACTAATGATGCACAAACTTCTCTTCTTTCTGTGCCTCTCTTGACTCTTTCTGAATTTCTCTTGCATCTTTCTGCACCTTTCTTCCTCTTTCTGCACCTCACTGTCTTCTTTCTGCACTTCTCTTGCCCCTTTATGCAACCCTCTTGCCTCTTTTAGCACCTCTGTTGGTTCTTTCTGCACCCATTTTGCCTGTTTCTGCAACTCTCTTGCGTCTTTCTGTAGTTCTCTTGCCTCCTTCTGCACCTCACTTGCCTCTTTCTGCACTTCCATTGCATCTTTCTGCACCCCTCATCCCTATTTCTGCACCTCTCTTGCCTCTCTCTGCACACCTGTTCCCTCTTTCTGCACCCCTTTTGCCTGTTTCTGCAACTCTCTTGCCTCTTTCTGCAGTTCTCTTGCCTCTTTCTGCACCTCACTTGCCTCTTTCTGCACTTCTATGGCCTCTTTCTGCACCTCTCTTGCTTCTTTCTGCACCCCTGTTGTCTCTTTCTTTGCCCCCTGTTGTCTCTTTCTGCACTCGTCTTCCCTCTTTCTGTGCCTCTTTTGCTTCTTTCTGCACCTCTCTTGCTTCTTTCTGCACCTCTCTTGCTTCTTTCTGCACCCTTCTTCCATTTTTTGCACCTCTCTTGTCTCTCTCTGCACACCTGTTTCCTCTTTCTTCACCCCTTTTTCCTGTTTCTGCAACTATCTTACCTCTTTCTGCAGTTCTCTTGCCTCCTTCTGCACCTCACTTACCTCTTTCTGCACTTATATTGCCTCTTTCTGCACCTCTCTTGCTTCTTTCTGCACCTCTCTTGCTTCTTTCTGCACCCCTGTTGTCTCTTTCTGCACCCCTGTTGTCTCTTTCTGCACTCGTTTTCCCTCTTTCTGTACCTCTCTTGCCTCTTCCTGCACCCCACTTGCTTCTTTCTGCACTTCTCTGCTTCTTTCTACACCTCTGTTGCTTCTTTCAGCAATTCTCTTGCCTCTTTCTGCACTTCTCTTGCTTGTTTCTGCACCTCTCGTGCATCTTTCTGCACCTCTGTTGCCTCTTTCTGCACCTCACTTGCTTCTTTCTGCACCCCTCTTGCCTATTTTGCACCCCTTTTTTCTCTTTTTGTACCCTTCTTGCATCTTTCTGCACCCCTGTTCCCTCTTACTGCACCTTTCCTGCCTGTTTCTGCACCTCTCTTGCCTCTTTCTGTAGTTCTCTTGCCTCCTTCTGCACCTCACTTGCCTCTTTCTGCACTTCCATTGCCTCTTTCTGCACCCCTCATCCCTCTTTCTGCACCTCTCTTGCCTCTCTCTGCACACCTGTTCCCTCTTTCTGCACCCCTTTTGCCTGTTTCTGCAACTCTCTTGCCTCTTTCTGCAGTTCTCTTGCCTCCTTCTGCACCTCACTTGCCTCTTTCTGCACTCATCTTCCCTCTTTCTGTACCTCTCTTGCTTCTTTCTGCACTTCTCTTGCTTCTTTCTGCACCTCTCTTGCTTCTTTCTGCACCCTTCTTCCCTTTTTTGTACATCTCTTGTCTCTCTCTGTACATCTGTTCCCTCTTTCTGCACCCCTTTTTCCTGTTTCTGCAACTCTCTTGCCTCTTTCTGCAGTTATCTTGCCTCCTTCTGCACCTCACTTACCTCTTTCTGCACTTATATTGCCTCTTTCTGCACCTCTCTTGCTTCTTTCTGCACCCCTGTTGTCTCTTTCTGTATTCGTCTTCCCTCTTTCTGCACCTCTCTTGCCTCTTTCTGAAACCCACTTTCCTCTTTCTGCACTTCTCTGCTTCTTTCTACACCTCTGTTGCTTCTTTCACCAATTCTCTTGCCTCTTTCTGTACTTCTCTTGCTTGTTTCTGCACCTCTCTTGCATCTTTCTGCACCTCTGTTGCCTCTTTCTGCACCTCACTTGCTTCTTTCTGCACCCCTCTTGCCTATTTTTGCACCCCTTTTTTCTCTTTCTGCACCTCTCTTGCAACTTTCTGCACCCCTGTTCCCTCTTTCTGCACCTTTCCTGCCTGTTTCTGCACCTCTCTTGCCTCTTTCTGTACCTCTGTTGCTTCTTTCTGCACTTCTCTTGCTATTTCTGCACCCATCGTGCCTCTTTCAGCACCTGTTGCTTCTTTCTGCACTTCTCTTCCTTCTTTCTGCACCCCTTCTGCCTCTTTCTGTACCTTTCTTGCCTCTTTGAGCACCTCTCCTACCTCTTTCTGCACCCCTCTTGCCTCTTTTTGCACCTCTGTTGGTTCTTTCTGCACTGCTCTTGCTTCTTTCTGCACCTCACTTGCCTCTTTCTGTACTTCTCTTGCTTCTTTCTACACCTCTGTTGCTTCTTTCAGGATTCTCTTGCCTCTTTTTACACTTCTCTTGCTTGTTTCTGCACTTCTCTTGTGTCTTTCTGCACCTCTGTTGCCTCTTTCTGTACCTCACTTGCTTCTTTCTACACCCGCCTTGCCTCTTTCTGCACCCCTCTACCCTCTTTCTGCACCTCTCTTGCCTCTTTTTTCACCCTTGTTCCCTCTTTCTGCACCTTTCCTGCCTGTTTCTGCACCTCTGTTGCTTCTTTCTGTACCTCTGTTGCTTCTTTCTGCACTTCTCTTGCCTCATTCTGCACCCTTTGCTCCTCTTTCAGCACCTCAGTTGCTTCTTTCTGCACCTCTCTTCCTTCTTTCTGCACCCCTCCTGCCTCTTTCTGTACCACTCTTGCAAATTTGTGCATCTCTCCTACCTCTTTCTGCACCCCTCTTGCCTCTTTTTGCACCTCTGTTAGTTCGTTCTGCACTGTTCTTGCTTCTTTCTGCACCACTTTTGCAAATGTCTACATCCATCATGCCTCTTTCTGCACCCCTCTTCCCTATTTCTCCACCTCTCTTTCTTCTTTCTGCACTGCTCTTGCTTCTTTCTGCACCTCTCTTGCAAATTTCTGTATCCCTCTTACCTCTTTCTGCACACCTGTTCCCTCTTTCAGTACCTTTATTGCCTGTTTCTGCACCTCTCCTGCCTCTTTCAGCACCTCTGTTGCTTCTTTCTGCACTTCTCTTGCTTCTTTCTGCACCCCTCTTTCCTCTTTCTGCACCTCTTTTGCTTCTTTCTGCACTTTTCTTGCCTGTTTCCGTACCCCTCTTGCCTCTTTCTGCACCTCTGTTGGTTCTTTCTGCACTGCTCTTGCTTCTTTCTGTACCCCTCCTGCCTCTTTCTGTACCTTTCTTGCCTTTTTGTGCACCTCTCCTACCTCTTTCTGCACCCATCTTGCCTCTTTTTGCACCTCTGTTGGTTCTTTCTGTGAGAAGTTGGCCTGGCATATGCTGTCCACTAGTTACAGTGGGCACCTTGCACCAGTCCAAACAACCCCTTATTGGAGATAGGTTAAAGACAACCTTTATTGAAAGCTATCCTAGTGGTAGCTATGGAGAGCAGCATTTAGGCTAAGTCTTGAAGGAATGTAAAGCAGCTTGTTTTACCAGTCTATAATCTCTTGAGTGACCAAATGAAAGAGGACCACACCAGGTATATATTCAAAATATATGTATTTATTGCTAAACACACCCCTCTAGTCTCTTTATGAGGCTAGAGTTCGAAGTACATAAGTTATAAGTTAGTTATCTACAGTAATAGCACAAATACACGTTTGAGCCCTAGGGGCGTACCAAACCATATACCAATAAAGTGGTATAAGAACCACGACTGAGCTAGACCCAGGGCCTAGAGCCTGTAGAAGTGCTTGGACCACAAGGAACCACCCAAGGTAGTGACACAGGGGACCCATGGGGGACGCGTGCAGTGTATGAACACAGCCGCGAATCGCCGTTAACTTCTATGGGGAAAGACGCGGTTTGAATTTAAAAGAAAAGGGACACTTAGAGGAGGACTTGGAGCAAACCCTTTGAGAACTAGGCTGTTCTAGTGTCAATACCCACGGGAGCACCGGAGTACTCAAGTTACCTCACCCAGGGGAGCCGGGTGCATAGGTGTCTTTCGGGGTCGGGTTTCGTCATCGCTTTCAATGGCGATCTGCTGCAAAGTGCTGCTGGCGGCCAAGTCGAAAGTGTTCGGGTGGATCCAAAGGTGGATCGAAGATTTGAAGAACCTGAAAGCAGAGGGGACAGAGTCTGGGTCACTAGCCAGTGACCAGGAAGGCGATGAGCAGATGCCCACCGATGTTGAGTGCTTCAGGTAGGTCGACAGTTGTCTTGACTCTTCAGCCACGAGGTCCAGGAGGCGTCGACGACAACCAGGAGCTGGATTCGAGCTGTCCCATGACGTCTGTCGATTGCAAGGGTGTCGGCAACCGGATTGGACCCAACAAGCCTTGGCAACGGCAAGTCTCATGGAAATGGAAGAAGGACGATGTTGCAGACCAGCAAGGTCTGTGGGACTCACCCAACAAGGGTAAGTCAGGGCACGCCTGGAGCAACCAGGGAGCCCAAGCAGAAGAAGATTGGCCTTCAAAAGGGCCTACTAGCCAACAGACTAGCGACCACAAAGGAGCCTCAAGTCGATGCACGTGGAGCTGGCTTACAGGACACTCGTGGAGTGGAGGCCAGTGATCTTCGGTGCCTTTGGTGCTGGAGGCTGCGGCTACTCGGAGCCCAAAGCACGACTTCGTGGAAGACCCAGAAGAGGATGCACTTGCAAATGTGATCGGTGTCCAGGGGTCACGGTTCCACATTACCCATGATAGCTACGGGCCTCAGCTTTGCTGGGGACTCAGGGCAGCCTCAGAGAAGTCTGGAAATCCACCTCTGGTGATGCAAAGACTTCGGCGTCCGGCGGGAGCTTCAGCGATGCAGACCGGACAATTGTTTCTTTGGTGCCTGCCAAGCAGGGGAGTCACTCCTTGACCCCAAGGGAGATTCTTCAGTCCTCTAATCTTGAAGTAGAGCGTCGAAGGTCCAGGATTCTGTGTCAGAGTTTCGTCCAGGTTAATCTAAAGTCCTAAGGACTGGGGTCCCATACTTATACTAAGGTAGGGGGTTGGACATACTCTGTGGACCCACCTATGGGAGGGTCAGGGCAGAGGGGTGGTTACACCCCTTTCCCTTTGTCCAGTTTCGCGCCTGAGCAGGGGCTGGAAGCCCCTGAGCCGGTTTGAACTAGGGTATGCACAGGGACACCAAATGTGCCCCCAGTGTAGGACTTCAAAGCACCAGAGAGTGCTCCCGCCCAGCCCCAATACACACTATCCTGTCTGGGGAGTTGGTTACACCTCCCTGGGACAGGAAACCTATTGTCCAGGCCTCCCCTGCCAGAGTTTCGGTCAGCAGCAGGAGGCCAGACTCGTGTCTGTGGCAGCAGCATCCATTTTGTGATGCCAGGGCTCTGGAAAGTCAGTACCGGGTATACCGGTGTGTACATGTCTCTCCCTCTAGAAGGGTGGAATGCTACCCCCGCCGCCAGAACTGGCGGGGGTAGTATTCCAAGATGTTTGACACCAAACACGACATGTTTCCGTGCAGCCATCCCAAAGTTAGCATTTAACGCGAGGTTATAATGCGCTTAAGAGTATATGGTCGGTCTGCACTACAAACAGCCTCAGAGAAGGGTCTCCGAACGCTGCAGAGGGCCCCAGCTCATGCTGGGGCACCCTCTCACATAGGAACCACGCACTCTGCCTTCAGGATTGATAAGGCCTGCCATAGGAGTGACTTATAGGTTTATATGTGTGTATGTCTGTAGTGATATAGGTAGCCTATATCACAGTAAGGGGTGCATGCACCACCTTACCCAGGCTGCAGTAGCAGACCTGTGGTGTCATTTTGGAGGGCCTTCCAGGGGTGGCACAATACATGCTGCAGCCCCTGGTAGGCCTCTGAGGTACCTATGCCCTGGGTACATAGTATACCATATACTAGGGACTTATAAGGGCACTCCAGATTCCAATCAGAGATGTGCCTAAGGCACATGGAAACCATTTTAGAGAGGAAGCAGCTAGGCTGGGGTTCTGATTAGCAGGGCCCCAGCCAGACTAAAGTCGAAAAACAGTGAAGCATCAGCAAAAAGTGAAGCAGATCCTACTCTCCTACACAACCCCCCCCCAAACGTAGGGACATTAAACTAACCTTGCCCAGTTAAGTCTTCATGTTCTAAGTGGAAGTACCTAGAGAGTCCATCTGCATTGGCATGGTTACTCCCAGGTCTATGTTCCACTGTGAAGTCCATCCCCTGTAGGGAAATGGACCACCTAAGCAGTTTGGGGTTTTCACCCTTCATTTGTTTTAGCCATAAGAGGGGCTTATGGTCGGTTTGAACAAGGAAGTGAGTACCAAACAAGTATGGCCTCAACTTCTTCAGAGCCCAGACCACAGCAAAGGCCTCCCTCTCAATGGCTGACCAACGTTTCTCTCTAGTGGTCAGCCTTCTGCTAATAAAAGCTACTGGCTGATCCTGACCTTCATCATTCAATTGGGACAGTACAGCCCCTACGCCCAATTTAGATGCATCTGTTTGGACAATGAACTTCTTGGAGTATTCAGGACTCTGTAGAATGGGAGCAGTGCACATGGCCTGCTTTAGGTCATCAAATGCCTTTTGACAGCTAACTGTCCACTGAACCTTTTTGGGCATTTTCTTGGAAGTTAAGTCATTCAGGGGTGTCACTTTTGATCCATACCCCTTGACAAATCTCCTATAGTACCCAGTCAGGCCTAAAAAGGCTCTCACCTGAGTCTGGGTAGTTGGAGCAGTCCAGTCCATGATGGTCTGGATCTTGCTCTGCAGTGGTTGAACCTGGCCTCCACCCACAAGGTGGCCCAGGTACACAACCTGACTCTGCCCTATCTGGCACTTGGTGGCCTTGATAGTCAGGCCTGCTTTCTGCAGGGCCTGCAAAACATTTCTGAGGTGGACCAGGTGATCCTCCCAGGTGGAGCTAAAGACAGCAATATCATCTAGATATGCTGCACTATAGGCTTCCAGACCTGTAAGGACTGTATTCACCAACCTCTGAAAAGTGGCAGGTGCATTCTTCAGACCAAAGGGCATCAGCACAAATTGATAATGTCCACTAGGGGTTGAGAATGCTGTCTTTGGCTTTGCATCATCAGCTAGTATGATCTGCCAGTAGCCAGCTGTCAGGTCAAATGTGCTTAGATACTTGGCTGAGGCCAAAGTGTCTATTAGCTCATCTGCCCTAGGTATTGGATGGGCATCAGTCCTAGTGACTGCATTGAGACCCCTGTAGTCCACACAAAACCTCATCTCTCTTTTCCCACCATTGGTGTGAGGTTTTGGTACAAGGACCCCTGGACTAGCCCAAGGGCTATCTGAGGGTTCAATAACTCCCAAATCCAACATCTTCTGGACTTCTGTCCTGATACAGTCCCTGACATGGTCAGGTTGCCTATAAATCTTATTTTTAATAGGCAGACTGTCCCCAGTGTCCACTTCATGAGTGCACCAGGTAGTCTGACTGGGTGTCAGTGAGAATATGTGTCTGAACTGATTGAGCACCTGTCTGCAATCAGTTTGCTGCTGGGCAGTGAGGCTGCCTGCCAAGGCTACACCATCCACTGACCCATCATCAGGGTTGTGTGAGAGCAGGTCAGGGAGTGGGTCACTCTCTTCCTCCTGTCCCTCATCAGTAGCCATGAGCAAGCCCATGTCTGCCCTGTCCACATATGGTTCTAACCTGTTGACATGGAGAACCCGGTGGGGACTCCTGGGTGTTCCTAGGTCTACTAAATAGGTAACCTCACCCTTCTGTTCAACAATGGTATGGGGTCCACTCCATTTGTCTTGGAGAGCTGCTGGGGCCACTGGCTCCAACACGCACACCTTCTGTCCTGGCTGGTAAACAGTCAGTACAGCCTTTTGGTCATGCCAGGCTTTTTGCAGTTCCTGGCTAGCCTCAAGGTTTTTAGTTGCCTTTTTCATGTACTCAGCCATCCGGGAGCGGAGACCAAGTACATAGTCCACTATGTCTTGCTTTGGGGGCTTGAGAGGTAACTCCCATCCTTCCTTCACCAAGCACAATGGACCCCTGACAGGCTGACCAAACAAAAGTTCAAAAGGGCTGTAGCCAACCCCCTTTTGAGGCACCTCCCTGTATGCAAATAAAAGGCAGGGCAAGAGTATGTCCCTTCTTCGCTTAAGCTTTTCTGGGAGCCCTTTAATCATGCCCTTCAAGGTTTTGTTGAATCTCTCAACTAAACCATTGCATTGTGGGTGATAGGGTGTGGTGAACTTGTAAGTCACTCCACACTCCTTCCACATTGCTTTTAAGTATCCAGACATAAAGTTAGCACCCCTGTCTGATACAACCTCCTTAGGGAAGCCCACTCTTGAGAAAATTCCCAGGAGGGCTCTTGCCACCACAGGCGCTGTAGTGGTCCTAAGGGGAATAGCCTCTGGGTACCTGGTGGCATGATCCACTACCACCAGGATAAACCTGTGCCCAGATGCTGTTTGGGGATCCATGGGACCAACAATGTCAATCCCCACCCTTTCAAAGGGAACCCCCACCACAGGTAGTGGTATCAGGGGGCCTTTGTAGTGCCCCCTGCCTTGCCACTGGCCTGGCAGGTTACACAGGAGCGACAAAACTCCTTGGTGTCTTCAGACATGTGGGGCCAGTGAAAGTGAGGGACAATTCTGTCCCAAGTCTTGTTCTGGCCCAGGTGACCTGCTAAGGGAATGTCATGGGCTAGGGTCAATAGGAAGCCCCTGAACTTCAGAGGTATAACCAACCTCCTGGTGGCACCAGGCTTGGGGTCTCTACACTCTGAGTACAAGAGTCCATCATCCCAATACACTGTATGGGGACCACTAGCTTTCCCAGCAGCCTCAGCAGCAGCTTGCTGTCTGAGGGGTTCAAGAGTGGGGCAACTCTGCTGCTACTGGCTCAGATCTGCCCTGGAAGGGCCCCCTGTCCCCAAGAACTCAACCTGGTCAGGTTCAAGCTCCTCTGGGACAGTTCCTTCCTCAGGACTGAGATCATCCCCCTCAAGAGACTGATCATCCTTCTGAGCCAAGGGGAAGGCACTGCCTTTACCCTACTACTCCTCTTCTTGGAGGGCACTTGGTCCATTATTCCAGAATCCAAGGCCTGTTCAGTGTTAGACATTTTGGCTTGTGACCTGGTCACAGCAAACACATCTGCAGGGATGCCCAGCATTTCTGCATGGGTCCTGAGCTCCACTTCTGCCCAAGCTGAAGTTTCTAAGTCATTGCCAAGCAAGCATTCAATGGGTAGGTCTGCACTTACCACAACATTCTTAAGGCCAGTTACCCCTCCCCAGGATAAGTTAACAACTGCCAGAGTATGGTCTGTTCTGACGTTGCTAGCATTGGTCACTTGGTACATTTCACCAAGTATAATCTGCCCAGGATTCACAAGGTCTTGTGTCACCATGGTGACACTTGCCCCTGTGTCCCTAAATGCCAAAGCCTCTTTTTCATTGATTAAGGGCTGTTGCCTGTACTTGCCCAGATTACTGGGACTCACAGAGGAGGTCACATCCATGCCTCCATCACAGACTAGGACAGCCTGAGTGAGTTCTCTGACTAGGTCAGAGCTCATCTCCTTACCCAGGGTCAACCCTACTAAACCCTTAGCTTGTGTAGTCCCACCACCAACTGTAACTGCACTAGGGGGAGCAGGTGCCTTAGGGGCATTGGTGGGGGCTGGAGTAGAGTCTTTGGACTTGGTGCAATCACTGGTCCAGTGGGTGTTTTGCTTACAGACCTTGCACCATGGTTTCTTTTGGCCTCTTCCCTTGTTAGACTGTGAATCCCCACCTGAAGAAGATTTTTGGGGGCCTTGTGAAGACTTTTGGTCTTTACCCTTCTCCCCACCCTTATCAGAGTTTTTAGAATCTTGCTTCTTAGGGTCACCACCTTGGTTCTGTACCTTCTGCCTCACCCTGGTTCTGACCCATTTGTCTGCCTTCTTTCCCAATTCTTGGGGAGAGGTCAGATCAGAGTCCACCAGGTGCTGATGCAACAGCTGATTTTGACAATTGTTAAGGATCTGCTCCCTCATGATAAGATTGTACAATCCTGTGAAGTCACATACCTTACTGCCCAATAACCAACCTTCCAGAGCCTTGGCAGAACAATCAACAAAGTCCACCCAGTCTTGAGTCTGTGCCTTCTGGGTATCCCTGAACTTTAACCTGTATTGTTCAGTGGTTAGGCCAAACCCATCAATCAGAGCACTCTTCAAGACTTTGTAATTATCAGCATCCTCCTCTCTAACAGTGAGGAGCTTATCTCTACCTTTGTCTGCAAAGGAGAGCCACAAGATTGCTGCCCACTGCTCCTGAGGGACCATCTGTACTTTACAGGCCCTCTCTAGAGCAGTTATCCATTTGTGGATGTCATCCCCACTCTGGTAGGGAGGGACAATCTTGCTCAGGTTTCTATGGTCATAAGACCTTTCCCTATCTTTGGGGAAACTGCTGCCACCATGGGACTCTAGTCCCAACTTTTGTCTCTCTCTATAGAGATCTAGGGACTCCCTGTCTATAGCCAATTGCTGTTTCCTGAGTTCAAGCTGAGTTTGCTCATATTGAATCAGTCTCTTTCTTCTCTCATGAGAGGATTCCCTCCTATGAGAGGAGACAGAGGACCCTATTGAGGTGTCAGAGTGGTTAGACTCCTGAGAAGGAGACCTAGACCTTCTGGGCACACTCAGAACTCTTCCTGGGGGACAAAGGGGAGGTCAGTCTGATCCTCTCCCTCCTCCTCCTCCACAGGAGGAATTGGATTTTCCAGGGCAAGGTCATTTTCACCTTCCTGGCCAGTTTCAGAGGGGGGGGGGGGCTGGGTTTCTTCACCCCTGGCCCCTTCCTCATCTTCTGCCCCACCCTCTTTGCCTACCCCTTCAGACCCTAGGGGCCTGCTGAGATCATCAGCTAGTAACACCTCCCTGAGGTGTTGGGTGCTGGCACTTTTGCCTGCCTTCAACTTCCTAGTATTGCATAATGCTCTTAATTCCAAGAATGGGAGTTTATCATACTTGGAGGGAAGAAGCCCACTGGCTTCTGGAAAGGACTCACTGGGTCCTGGCTTTGAAGACATTACTAGTGAGGTGTGGTGTATGCACTACCTACTCTAGTGTGGCCTACTAAACTCTCTTGAGTTGTAGAAAGGGTGTGCTGTCCCTTAACACACAACTCTAAGTTCAGTAGAACTTACTGTATACTAAGCTTAATTTATATGTACCTTAGGTACCTTAAGTGGTTTTCAGTTGATCAATTCAATTGAGATTATCTGGTAAAACAATAGCAAGCTGGAATCCCATACGCTGTACACCAATGTGAGAAGTTGGCCTGGTATATGCTGTCCACTAATTATAGTGGGCACCTTGCACCAGTCCAAACAACCCCTTATTGGAGATAGGTTAAAGACAACCTTTATTGAAAGCTATCCTAGTGGTAGCTATGGAGAGCAGCCTTCAGGCTAAGTCTTGAAGGAATGTAAAGCAGCTTGTTTTACCAGTCTATAATCACTTGAGTGATCAAATGAAAGAGTACCACACCAGGTATATATTCAAAATATATGTATTTATTACTAAACACACCCCTCTAGTCTCTTTATGAGGCTAGAGTTCGAAGTACATAAGTTAGAAGTTATTTAAACACAGTAATAGCACAAATACACGTTTGGGCCCTAGGGGCGTACCAAACCATATACCAATAAAGTGGTATAAGAACCACGACTGAGCTAGACACTAGGCCTAGAGCCTCTAGAAGTGCTTGGACCACAAGGAACCACCCAAGGCAGTGACACAGGGGTCCCACGGGGGACGCGTGCAGTGTAGTAACACAGCCGCGACTCGCCGTTAACTTCTATGGAGAAAGTTGCGGTTTGGAATTTAAAGAAAAGGGACACTTAAAGAAGGACTTGGAGCAAACCCTTTGAGAACTAGGTCGTTCTAGAGTCTCTACCCATGAGAGCACCGGAGTACTCGTGTTACCTCACCCAGGGAAGCCGGGTGCATAGGTGCCTTTCGGGGTCGGGTTTCGTCGTCGATTTGAATGGCGATCTGCTGCAAAGTGCTGCTGGCGACCAAGTGAAAAGTGTCCGGGTGGATCCAAGGATGGATCGGAGATCTGAAGAACCTGCAAGCAGAGGGGACAGAGTCTGGGTCACTAGCCAGTGACCAGGAAGGCGATGAGCAGATGCCCACCGATGTCGAGTGCTTTAGGTAGGTTGACGGTCGTCTTGACTCTTCAGCCACGAGGTCCAGGAGGTGTTGTCGGCAACCAGGAGCAGGATTCCGGCTGGTACACGATGTCTGTCGAGTGCTGAGGTGGCGGCGACCGGATTGGACCCAACAAGCCTTGGCAACGGCAAGTCTCGATGAAGATGAAGATTGACGATTGTGCAGATCAGCAAGGTCTGAGGAACTCACCCAGCAAGGGTAAGTGAGGGCAAGCCTGGAGCAATCAGGGAGCCTGAGTAGAAAAATATTGTCCTTCGTGAAGGGCTACTAGCGAACAGGCTAGCGACCGCGAAGGAGCCTCGAGACAGTGCACGTGGAGCTGACTCACAGGACACTCGTGGAGTGGAGGCCAGTGCTCTTCGGTGCAGTTGGTGCTGGAGGCTAGGGCTACTCGAAGCCCAAAGCACGACTTCGTGGGAGACCCAGAAGATGATGCACTTGCAAATGCATGCGGTGTCCAGGGGTCACGGTTCCACGTTACCCACGACAGCTACAAGCCTCAGCTTTTCTGGGGACTCAGGGCAGCCTCGGGGAAGTCTGGAAATCCACCTCTGATGATGCAAAGACTTCGGCGTCCGACGGGAGCTTCAGCGATGCAGACCGGACAATTGCTTCTTTGGTGCCTGCCAAGCAGGGAGTCACTCCTTGACCCCAAGGGAGATTCTTCAGTCCTCTAATCTTTAAGTAGAGCGTCGAAGGTCCAGGATTCTGTGTCAGAGTTTCGTCCAGGGATAATCTAAAGTCCTAAGGACTGGGGTCCTATACTTATACTAAGTTTAGGGGTTGGACTTACTATGTGGTCCCACCTATGGGTGGGTCAGGGCAGAGGGGTGGCTACACCCCTTTCCCTTTGTCCAGTTCACGCCAAAGCAGGGGCTGGAAGCCCCTGATCCGGTTTGAACTGGGGTATGCACAGGGACACCAAATGTGCCCCCAGTGCAGGACTTCAAAGCACCCGAGTGCTCCCGCCCAGCCCCAATACACACTATCCTGTCTGGGGAGGTGGTCACACCTCCCTGGGACAGGAAACCTATTGTCCAGGCCTCCCCTGCCGGAGTTTCGGTCAGCAGCAGGAGGCCAGACTCGTGTCTGTGGCAGCAGCATCCATTTTGTGATGCCAGGGCTTGGAAAGTCAGTACCGGGCATACCGGTGTGTACATGTCTTTCCCTCTAGAAGGGTGGAATGCTACCCCCACTGCCAGAACTGGTGGGGGGGTAGTATTCCAAGATGTTTGACACCAAACACGACATGTTTCCGTGCAGCCATCCCAAAGTTAGCATTTAACGCGAGGTTATAATGCGCTTAAGTGTATATGGTCAGGCTGCACTACAAACAGCATCAGAGAAGGGTCTCCAAACGCTGCAGAGGGGCCCTGCTCATGCAGGGGCACCCTCTCACATAGGAACCACGCACTCTGCCTTCAGTATTGATAAGGCCTGCCATAGGAGTGACTTATAGGTTCATATGTGTGTATGTATATAGTGCTATAGGTAGCCTATATCACAGTAAGGAGTGCATGCACCACCTTACCCAGGCTGCAGTAGCAGACCTGTGGTGTCAGTTTGGATGGCCTTCCAGGGGTGGCACAATACATGCTGCAGCCCCTGGTAGGCCTCTGAGGTACCTATGCCCTGGGTACATAGGATACCATATACTAGGGACTTATAAGGGCACTCCAGATTCCAATCAGAGATGTGCCTAAGGCACATGGAAACCATTGTAGAGAGGAAGCAGCTAGGCTGGGGTTCTGATTAGCAGGGCCCCAGCCAGACTAAGGTCGAAAAACAGTGAAGCATCAGCAAAAAGTGGGGGTACCCATGTGAAGCAGATCCTACTCTCCTACACTCATGACATGGTTAGTGACATTACTGATGACATCACTGATGACATCTCAAACGACATCACTGATGGCATTAATTCAGTGATTGTGAGTGTTTATGAGTGTTAAACCCATATACTAAGGTTCTATAAAAGTTAAATTACTTTTTGTACTACTAATGACTAATACTATTTCTAAAATATATTATGTGAGTGGTTGTGTGACTGTGTACCAGGGTAAGAATGTGTGTCTAAGTGACTGTTTTGTTGTGTGAGTGGGTATGTGAGTGGCTTTATCAGTGAATAAGTGTGTGTGTGAGTAGCTGTATGGGTGAATAGGTGTGTGTGGGAAGGTCATCCTTTTTGCCCTGATCAACTCCATTTTTTGACTGATGATGCAGGTCCTGACTCTGACTGTCCCATGGGTTCTGCTTACCAGGCCCAAGGCGAGTGCTTTGATTAAAAGGTATATGTTAATTAGGTGTAATTACTATTGGTACTGACAACCTACCTGTAAGTATAGGGCAGGGCATGTAGGTTTAGAGGCCCAGCAGATGTCATGCACTTAACATTCCACTGCTGTGTTGCCTGCTGTCATTTTGAGAGTCAGCTCTGCTTTTCAAGCTGCTTTTAAATTGAAATTATATGCAAATTCAACTTTGGATTTAAAGATACTTTCAAAGTATTAAACTACCTTATTTTTACATATAAGTCACCCCTAAGGTCTACCCTAGATGCCCCCTTTAGTAGGGTGCTATGTAAAAATAAGCAGTGACATTTTAAATGATGTTTTATATGCCCTGGTGATGGAAAACTACGGATTTCGATTTTCCCCATTGTAGCATTTTAGCTACACGGTTTGCAGAGGCAACCTTAGTTTACCTGGATGGGGTGGAAATTGCAGCCCCTGCAGCCTTGCCTCCCAGCATGGGGAGGTATAGGCAGCAGCCTAAAAATGGGACAGATGTGAGATCTTTGAGAGATGCAGAAGCCAGTGTGACCATGGTCACGGAGAAACTGGTTTCTCCAGAGCAGATTATACCTAGTGTGTTTCTCCAAGTAACCTATACAGACAGCAGAACCAAACTCTATCCCATGGCAATGGTGAGTTTGTAATGTGGAGGTGTGACAGACTCTAAGTAGGTAGATTCTGTCTCCTGCACTCGCAGTAGAGTGTCTACTGGGAAATGATCTTGAAGAGTCTGACTGGTCAGGGGAGCAGAGAATGGTCCATGCAAGGATGCTGGATCTCTCTTAGTGGGCATGTGCTGTGACTAGATCACAGACTGCACAGAAGGGAAATGCTGGACACTTGGACCCTGAAACAGTGGGCCAAGCATCGAATGACAAGAGAAATGGCACCAGGTCTGGTTAGCTAGCCCAAAGAACTCCAGAGGTACAGGAGAAACCTAACACTGAGGGAGGAATCTGACCTCTGCGGTAGGGATTCCACCCCTGAAAGGTGTGTCTGACTTGGCTGAATTGCAGGTGGACCCTCCGGAGAGGAGTTAAGTCAGGGACAGAGAGAGTGCATGACTCTTGAGGGGGTGAGTTAGACTGCCTCCAGGCCAGAGAAGGGTTATGTTGGTGGCTTTCACAAAGTCTATTGGGGGATATAGCTCTCTACACTGAGGTTAGAGACCTCAAAGAAGAGGCTATCAGGAGGTTGGTGGTCCCCCAGAAGTACAGAGAATTCCTCCTGACTTTAAGCCATGACATCCCCTTGGCAAGTCAATTGGGTCAGAGTAAGACATGAAAAAGGTTGGCTAACCATTTCTATTGGCCCAATATGATTGTCAAAGTAAATGATTTTTGCAGCTCCTGTGCAACTGTCAGTCCAGTGGTAAGACAGGGGGAAAGGCTAAGGCACCATTGATACCACGGCCAGTGGTTGGGACTCCCTTTGAGAGGGTGGGGGTGGACAGTGTTGGTCGCCCAGATGTACCCACAGCTTCAGGGAACAGACATATCTTGGTGGTAGTGGACCATGCCACTAGGTATCCTGAGGCTATAACCCTCAGAACAGTCACTGCTCCTTCAGTAGCTAGGACCCTGCTTGGTGTGTTTCGCAAAAGAGGTGGTTTCAGGTAGAAGCACGTATGGCAAAATACATACGAGTGGTTAAGTTAAGACTTATCAGGTAAGTCTTAGCCCCCCAACCCCTGCCTTCTGCCCTGACACCTAAAACTACCCCCCTCCCTCCTGAAAACCAACCCCATTCCCCGAGCTCTAAAAACTTCCCTGCCTCCAAGCCCTAAAAACTATCCCACCCTCCCCAACCCCCTCTGAGCCCTAAAAACTACCTTGCTCCCAGCCCTAAAAAGTATCCTGATCCCTGCCCCCGCCCAGAGCCTTAAAACGGCCCCCCAAGACCGGCCCTGAGACGTAAAACCACCCCCTCGCTCCTTAAAACCAGCCCCCTCACCCTGAGCACTAAAAACTTCCCTGCCCTCCCTTGAGCCCTAAAAACTAGTCTGCCCTCTACTAATCCCTAAAAGCTACCCTGACTCCCCCAAGCTCTAAAAACCTCCCTGACTCCCCAGCCCTGAAAACAACCCAACCCCCATCCCTGAAAACTACCCCAACTCTTAAAAACTACCACCTATCCTCCAAAACCCAGCCCTATCCCCACTCACCTCACTGCCTCCTCTCCCGATCCTTTCTGCTTTCGCCCAGCAGCAGCTAGACCGTGCAGTGCCTTAACCACGCATATGCGTGGTTCAGGCAAGCGTGGTAGTTCTTGTGTTGTTGGAACATGTGTGGCTCTGCCCGCGTTGTTCCTACTGTTTCCTATGCACTAGGCCTTAGATCACACATGGCATAGTACATGTACAAAGCAAGCAGGAACCTGAAGGCCAGCCAAGAGTTCATGAAGCTCTGGTATGACCAAAAATCTACTATGCCTGAATATACTCCAGGACAGTTGGTGTGGGTGTTCGAGCCTGCAGCTCCTTGGGCTCTCCAGGACAAGCGGACTGGTCCCTATCCAATCCTAGAGAAAAAGGGTGAGGTTACCTGCCAGGTAGATCTTAACACCCTCAGGAACCCCCACAGGGTCCAGCATGTCAATAAGTTGAAACCCCACCAAGACTGGGCAGACATGACCATGTTGATGGTCACTGATGAAGGTGGTGAGGAGGAGATGGAACCACTTTCAGACCTCCTCTCCCACAATTTGCAAGATGGGTCATTGGAGAGAGTGGCACTCTCTCCCAAATTGAAAGGCCAACAGCACAGAGACTGCAAGCAGATGCTGGAGCAGCTTGCTGGGCTTTTCTCGTTGACTCCAGATGTCACCAACTAGTGTATGCATGACATTGACACCGGTGGCAGACTACCTTTTAAGAACAAGTTGTACAGGTTGTCTGACTAGGTCAGAGCCAGCATCAAGGCAGATGTAGCTCAGATGCTGGATTTGGGGATAATTATGCCCTCAGACAGTCCCGGGCCAGCCCAGTGGTGCTGATACCCAAACCTAATCTCCAGGGGAGAAAGAAGTAGTTTAGTTTCTGTGTGGACTACAGAGGACTGAATGCAGTCAGTAAGACTGATGCTTACCATATACCTAGAGCTGATGAGCTCATTGATAGGTTAGAGGCTGCAAAGTGCCTGATTACATTTGATTTGACCTCAGGCTACTGGCAGATTGTCCTTAGTCAAAGAGCAAAGGAGAGGCCAGCATTCTCCACACCAGTTCAAAGTAATGCCCTTTAGCTTAAAGAATGCACCTGCCACCTTCCAAAGGTTGGTGAACACTGTCCAGTCTGGGCTGATATAGATGATATAGATGTGTACAGTTCCACCTGGGAGGATCGTCTTGACCACCTGAAGCGAGTGCTTCAGACCCTGCAACAGGCAGGCCTGGCTATCAAGGCCAGTAAGTGCCAGATAGGACAGAGTTCAGTGGTGTACCTGGGCCATCTTGTGGGTGGAGGCCATGTACAACCTCTTCAACCCAAAATACAAACTATTGTGGTTTGGGTAGATCCCACAAATCAGACGCAGTTCAGAGCATTCCTTGGTCTGACTGGGTTTATAGACAATTTGTTCAGAATTACGGGACCATTGTGGCCCTCCTATCAGAACTCATGTCTAGAAAGCAGTCAAAGAATCTAATTTGGACCCCACAGTGTCAGAAGGTCTTTGACACTCCGAAAGAGGCTATGTGTTCAATACCAGTGTTACTTACCCCTGACTACACAAAGGAATGTGTTTGTTCCGACAGATGCTCCAGAACAAGGGATTGGGGCAGTGTTGGCACAAGTAAATGAAGAGGGCCTTGATCAACCAGTTGCCTTCATTAGCAGGTGACTTCTCCCCAGAGAACAAAGGTGGAGTGACATTGAGAGTGAAGCCTTTGCCATGGTTTGGTCAATGAAAAAGCTGAGACCATGCCTGTTTTGTACTCACTTCTGTGTTCAAACTGACCACAGACCTCGCAGATGGCTCATGCAGATGAGGGGAGAGAATCCAAAGCTATTGAGGAAGTACATTTCCCTACAGGAGATGGACTTCACAGTGGAACACAGACCCTGGACTGCCCAAGCCAATGCGGATGGACTTTCCAGGGTAATACACTTAGCTGATAAGGACTACCAGGGTGTAGGTTATTAACCCATCACCTTTAATTCGGGGCGGGCATTTTTTGCCCTGATCACCCCTACTTTTTGACTGAAACTGGTGGTACCTGACTCTGTACCATGGGCTCTCCTAACCAGGCCCAGGGCCAGTGCTCTGATTAAAATATATATGGTAAATAGGTGTAATTACAATTGGTGCTGACAACCAACTTTTAAGTCCCTAGTATAGGGTAGAGCATGTAGGTTTAGAGGCCCAGCAGATGTCATGCAGTAAAGTGTGCACTGCTGTGTTGCCTGCTGTCATTTCAAAAGTCAGCCCTGCTTTGCAAGCTGCTTTTAAATTGAAATTATATGCAAATTCAACTTTGGATTTAAAGGTACTTCCAAAGTATTCAACTAACATATTTTTACATATATGTTACCAGGGTAGGTTGCCATGTAAAAATAAGCAGGGACATTTTAAAAGATGTTTTATAGGCCCTGGTGAGGGAAAAACTACTCATCTCACTTTTCCCCATGGTAGCATTTTAGCTCCATAGGCTAACATTGGAATACTGTAATAAAGTATAACTATTCACAGGAGTGAGCTTAAATAATATTTCAAGGACTTAAAAGATTAGGAATGATAAGTCCAACTACTTTCCATTGTTGAATTTGTCATAAATAATACAGAAGTTATAGAAATTTCTTTTCTGTGAGCCAAAATTCAGACTTTTAGTAGCCTTTCTTGATTTGCCAGTCTTGACAGGCTGAGCCAAACTGGTTTGATGAGGTGATAAGTGGCCTGCATGGAGACAGAGGTTATCTCATGGAGGGAGATCTGCAGCTGCAGAGAACAGACCAGATGGGAGGCTGGGTAAACAAACTGGTTTTCAAGGAGAGATTGATGGTAAGGATGCAAGCCAGGCCTGCCCCCTCTTCCTGTACCCCCCAGCCAGACAGGAGCCCCAGGAATGAAATTTGCAGGAGGATTGGAAGGGGAGTATTAAGGGAAATGAGCCACACCAGTAGGTTGGCTTAGCCAGATCCTAACCCAAAGGAGAAAGTTTCTCCATTTTGAATTTGAAAGTACATTGCTTTGTGGGACAAGAATATGGAACACTTTGGAGGAAGCTGTCATACTTTTGAATGGCATCCTGTATCCCATTGGTCTGGGATTCCCCCCACTTGTCTCCCCAGAACACTGGATAAATATGGGAGAGCTGCATAGCCACTCAGATCTCTGCCTGAAACTACAAGGAGAAGAAGGACTGCCCTGCTGGAACCCTGGCCTGTACCAACAGGACTGCACTCTGAATGACTGTGCCTGCTGTACACTAAGAAACTATGTCCCTCAGGACTTGCTTCAAAAAGAAAAGGAGTTGACTCCCTGAAAGCAACTGGTTAAAAGAGCTCCACCTGCATCATCTCCAGCAAGAAGAACCTAGCTCTCCACCTTCAGCTGGACTCTAAAGGATTTGGCCAGGTGCATTGTGGGAACTATAGTCCCAACTTCCGAGGAGCAACTCAGAGACTCTGGAACCTTGGATTTTGTTTGAGGACTCTTTGAACCCCCAAAAGGAACTTCAGGAAGCACCTCCTGAAGTTTGGAGAACTTTTGTGCAAAAGCTCCGCAAGGTGATCGACTTGTCGGCGAGAACCAAGACAGCCATGTTGAAACTCGACTTGTCCCACGAAAAAGCTTCGGCGTTCAAGACTTCCAGGATTTTACAGCAGCCTCACATCAATCCAAGCTGCAGGGATCGACTCTAATTCTGGCCTGAAGAGGAGCCTCCCTTGCCAAGGAGAGAACACCCTCCAGAAAAGTTTCTAAGATAAAGATAAAATTTTGACCAAGGCCTCCCGTTCAGGGCTCCATCGCGGTCAGCCTCAAACTTTGTCCCGGTCAAGCGCGACCTGGAGCCGTATTACGCAGTGTGACACATTTTCCTTGTTAATACCAGGCACACCTTTCAAAAGGTGCGCCCGACACTAGCAAGGAGAGTGCGCCGTATTACACTAAATGCACTGCCTCCAGACTAGCTGCGAACTAGTGCTGCCCTGGGGGCAGCGCATTCAAGTGGAATAAGGAGCAGCTTCTTCAAAGCCGCTCCGTGTTTCACTGTGCAGGCAGTAACTCACCTGCAATTTTAATGGGGATTAGAGATCCCTTTCCAGGTGGGTGAAGTGAATGACTGTACCAGCCTGCAAGGGGTTGTCGGGGGGGTCCATAGGACCCCTTTTCCCCCTTCAAAAGGGCTGCTATCAGAGGTTGCACTGACAGTGTGCCACATCAGTGCACCTCCTGACAGCTTCTTTGCCTCTGCGCTGGTATCTATAATACGGCACAGGCACAGAGGCAAAGGGATTCCCTCATTTGCAAGGGTCCACACACCCATGCAAATGAGGGAACACTCTCTGGTGATAGCGCTGGCGCTGTATGTGCGCTACCTCTATATGTACTACAGAAGGGGCCGCAGAAGCATCTGTGGCCCTTTCCGTAATACCAAAGTTCCACTGGGGTGCGCAAAGTGGGCGCACATTCCCATTGAACCCCCGGGGCACTTCCCATTATACGGTCCCAGATCTCCCAATTTAGCACTGTTGGTTTTTAAGCACTAGAAAGTGTTTATTCTTTACAAATTAATATCTCTGGTTCCCTACATTGGATTTTTGTTGCTTTGGGTCATTTTAAAGATAAACATATTTCCTATTTTTATAAATTGGTGTCAGACTTTTATTGTGTGTTGTGGTTTACTTATTTAATGTATTGGTGTTTTTAAATGCTTTACACACCTGTCTCCTAAGTTAAGCCTGCCTGCTCATTGCCAGCTACCAAGTGTTGAGCAAAAGAATGGTTTATTGAGACCTTTAATGGGCCTTTTATTGTGTTGGTGGGCTTATTGCCTATGGTAGGTGCATACTTACCACTACTAATAGACCACTATCCAACAGTGTGTGAGTAGCTGTATGGGTGAGTGTAGGAGAGTAGGATCTGCCTCTTATGTTGCCCCCACTTTTTTTCTGATGTTTACACTGGTTTCTGGCTATAGTCAGGCTGGGATCCTGCCAACCAGGGCCCAGCCTCTCTGTTCTCTCTAAACGACTTGGAGTGCCCTCTAGGTGCACTAGTGATTGGATACTGTGGTACCTTATGAGTCCCTAGTATATGGTACCTTAGGTACCAAGGGCATAGGTACTTCACAGGTCTACCAGGGGCTGAGGCATGTATTATGCCACCCCTGGGAAGCAGACTAAATCTGACACCACAGGTCTGCTACTGCAGCCTGGGTAAGGTGGTGCATGCACCCCTTACTGTGATATAGGCTACCTATATCACTACATAGATACACACATATAAACCTATAAGTCACTCCTATGGCAGGACTTATCAATCCTGAAGGCAGAGAGCTTGGTTCCTATGTGAGAGGGTGCCCCTGCATGAGCAGAGCCCCTCTGCAGCATTCGGAGACCCCTCTCTCATGCTGTTTGTAGTGCAGCCTGACCATATACTCTTAAGCGCATTATAACCTCACATTAAATGCTAACTTTGGGATGGCTGCACAGAAACATGTCGTGTTTGGTGTCAAACATCTTGGAATACTACCCCCCCCGCCAGTTCTGGTGGCGGGGGTAGCATTCCACCCTTCTAGAGGGATAGACATGTACCTACTGTGCAAACGCGGTAGAATCCTGAAGAGCCCTGGCATCACAAAATGGATGCCACCAGTCACAGACACGGGGCTGCCCTCCTGCTGATGACCAAAACTCGCAGTGGAGGATGCCCAACAATAGGTATCCTGTCCCAGGGAGGTGTGACCACCTCCCAGACAGGGTTTAGTGTATTGGGGCTGGGTGGGTGCACTCCTAGAGTGCTTTGAAGTCCTGCACTGGGGGAGCAGAAGGCTCCTCTGTGCATACCCCAGTTCAAACCGGCTCAGGGGCTACCTGCCCCTGCTCTGGCATGAAACTGGACAAAGGGAAGTGGGTGTAGCCACCCACTCCCCTGACCCTCCCATAGGTGGGGTCTTAGAGCTAGTCCCTCCCTTCCTTTTTAGTATAAGGTAGGGAACCCTTGCCATTGCAAACTAGATATCCCTGGATGACAATCTGAAGAAGAATCCTGGCCCTTCGACATTCCACTACCTCTGGAAGACTGAAGAATCTCCCTTGGAGTCAAGGAGTGACTCCCCTGCTTGGCAGGCACCAAAAACTGAAACGACAGTCACAAACTACGCCGCTGCCGCCAGAGTCCGAGGTCCCTGCAGCCCAAGACAAGGATTTCCTGACTTCTCCAAGGCCATAGTGAGTCCCCAGCAAAGCTGAGGCCAGTGAACCCCACGAGTGACGAGGAACTGCAGTCCCTGCATACCATACACTATTGTCAAGTGCCACCCCTTCACGACAATCTACGAACCTGTGCTTTGGACCATGTGTGGTCCCAGCCTCTAGCAGGAATCTCTCTGAAGATCTGAGGCCTACCCCATCCCGAGTGACCGTGGGCCCCTGTTGAAGGAATCCTCCTGAGGCGTCTTTGCGATCCCTTGCCAGCCGGCTTGTGCGTCCCCTGAAGACTTTTCTACAGAACCAAAGGGCTCCCCTGGTTGCTCCAGGCCTGCCCTGACTTACCCTTGCTGGGTGAGTTCCCAGACCTTACTGGTCTGCACCATTGACTTTTTACTCTTTCCACAAGACTTGCTGCTACCAAGGCTTGTTGGCTCCAATCGGGTTGCCGACAGTGCAGTCAGCTGCAAACTTTGTGGGACACGCTGAATCCAGCTTCTGGTTGTCGTCAACACCTCCTGGACCTCGTGGCCGAAGAGTCAAGACACCTGTGAATGACATGAATCTGTCGACGACGGTGGGCATTCATCTTCCTTGCCCCGGGTCACTGCCCAGTGACTTTGAACACTGTCCCCTCTGCTTTCAGGTCTTCCTTCTTCCGAATCCAGGCTTGGATTCCACCGGACACTTCTCCTGTCTTCACAAGCAGCAAGTCTTCTTTGGCTCCCATTGAAAACGACGCCGCGACCCGACACCAAAGGACACCTATGCACCCAGCTTCCCTGGGTGAGGTAACTCCAGAACTACGGTGCTCCTGTGGGTGTTGGCCCTAGAACTACTTACCCTGTAAGTGACTTGCTTGTAGCTACTCCCGAAGTGCCCTTAAACTCTTAATTTCCAACCGCGACTTGCCCCATTGAAGTCTACGGCGACCCGCGCCTGTGTTCTCTCACTGCACGCGTCCCCCGTGGGTCCTTTACTTACCTGCCTTGGGTGGTTTCGTGAGGCCCCAACACTTCTGAAGGCCCTCGGCCTTGTCTCCTTGCAAGTCGTTGTTCTTAAGTCTCTTTTTTAGTATATGGTCTGGTACGCCCCTAGGGCCCCAGCCATATTTGTGCTTAATTTATTGTGAAACGTTGATTTATGCATATGTTCCTGTCTTCTAATCTCACAAGAGATTAGTAGAGAGTTGTTTAGTAATAAATACATATATATTTGATATATATACCTGTGTGGTGTCTTTTCATTTGGTGATTCAAGAGATTGTGTGGTAAAACAAGCTGCTTTACAGTCCTCCAAGACTTAGCCTGAAGGCTGCTCTCCACAGCTACCACTAGGATAGCTTTCTATAAAGGTTGTCTTAAACCTACCTACCATATGAGTCGAATTGTACTGGTGCAAGGTGTCCACTTTAACTAGTGAACAGCATATACCAGGCCAACATCTCACATTGGTGGCAGCGTGTGGGATTCCAGCTTGCTATTGTTTTACCAGAAAATCTCTATTTGAATTACTAACTGAAAACCACTATAGGTACTCAAGGTACATATAAAGTCAAGCTTAGTATCAATAAGTTCTACTGAACTTAGAGCTGTGTGCCAAGGGATAGCACACCCTTTCTACAGCTCAAGCTAGTATCAGTAGGCCACAAACTAGTGTAGGTAGTACAACACTACACAACACTAGAATGTCCTTAAAGGGTGGACCCAGTGGATCCACTCAGCCTCAGTATAAGGACATGGCTTTCTATGACTTGAGAGCCATGTGTGCTGCAAGGCACCTGAAGCTAGGACAGAGTCCCTCCACACTACACCTGATAGATCTGCTGACAGCAGATGATCTTAAATTAGCTCTAGGAGCTAATGGGTCTGAATCAGTGGGTGGGTCAATTACAGTGTCTGGGTCAGATGATGAACATCTGGATGACCAAGACTCTGTGATTGTAGGGCCAGGTCCCAAGGGGTCTGAACAGGACAGAGGAATTCTCCCTAAGAGAACTGACATAGTGGAGGAGAGGCCCAAGTCCCTTTCTAGGGAATCTGAACACTCCTATCACTCTGGCAGAGAATCTGTCTACCAGAGGAACTCCTACTTCTCATGAAGAGAGACCTCCTCAGACAGAAAGTACAAACTGCTGCAGTATGAGGAAGCAAGGTTTGCCCTCAAAACCAAGCAGTTGGCATTAGATAAGGAAGCCCTGGAGCTCCAGAGAGCTTCTAGAAAAGAGGGGTTAGAACCCCCTGGTGGCAGCAGCAGTGTCCCTAGAGGCAGAGAATATATTCCAGACCATAGGAACCTGAGCAAGGTTGTTCCTCCCTACCAGAGTGGGGATGATATCCATAAGTGGGTAACTGCTATGGAAAGGGCCTGTAGAGTACAACAGGTCCCCCAAAAGCAGTGGGCAGCAATCTTGTGGCTCTCCTTTTCAGATAAAGGTAGAGACAAGCTCCTCACTGTTAGAGAAGAGGATGCTGATGACTATGACGTCCTGAAGAGTGCACTGATAGATGGGTTTGGCTTAACCACTGAGCAGTACAGGTTGAAGTTCAGAGACACCCAGAAGGCACAGACTCAGGACTGGACTGACTTTGTAGATTGTGCAACCAAGGCTCTGGAGTGTTGGATGGTTGGCAGTAGGGTTACTGATTTCAAGGGATTGTATAATCTAATGATGAGAGAACAGATCCTTAATAATTGCCAGAACCAGTTGTTGCATCAATACCTGGTGGACTCAGATCTGACCTCTCCCCAAGAATTGGGAAAGAAGGCAGACAAGTGGGTCAGAACCAGGGTGAGGCAGAAAACCCAGAACCAAGGGGGTGACACAAAGAAGCAGGATTCTAAGGGCTCTGAGAAAAGTGGGGATAAGTCAAAAGACCAGAAGTCTTCACAAGGGCCCCAAAATCTGCATCTGGTGGGGAGTCACAATCCAACAAGAGAAAAGGCCAAAAGAAGCCCCTCTGCAAATTCTGTAAACAGAAAGGGCACTGGACCTCTGATTGTAACAAGTCCAAAGACCAAACCACCACCACTCCTGCCCCTAAGGCAACTGTTCCCCCTAGTTCAGCTACTGGTGGAGGTGGTACTCAGAATAAGGGTGTAGTAGGGTTGACCCTGGGTTCTGAAGTGGACTCTGGCCTAGTCAGAGTACCCACTCAGGCAATGCTGATTTGTGATGGAGATATTGACATGTCCTTCCTGGTAAGCCCCAGTAATCTGGGCAAATACAAACAGCAGCCTGTAATAAATGGCAAACAGGCTTTGGCATTTAGGGACACAGGTGCTAGTGTCACCATGGTGGCAGAGGATCTTGTGGACCCTGGACAGATCATCCTGGGTGAAATGTACCAGGTGACCAATGCAAGCAATGTCAGGACCAACCATAGTCTGGCAGTTGTGAATTTCTCCTGGGGAGGGGTAACTGGCCTCAAGAAGGTTGTAGTCAGTGCAGACCTCCCTGTAGAATGTCTATTGGGCAATGATCTAGAAACTTCAGCCTGGTCTGAAGTAGAGTTATGGACTCATGCTGAGATGTTGGGCATCCATGCAAAGGTATTTGCTGTGACCAGGTCACAGGCCAAAATGCATGACACTGAACCAGCTCTGGATCCTGAAACCATGGACCAGATGCTTCCCAAGAAGAGGAGCAGTAGGGTTAAGGCAGTGCCTTCCCCTCTGTCTCAGATCACTGATTCCACTCTTAAGGGAGGAGGAGCAGATCCTGAAGTAGGAACTGCCCCAGAGGAACTTGAGCCTGAACAGGTTGAGTTCTTGGGGGCAGGGGGCCCTTCTAGGGAAGATCTGAGTAAGGAGCAACAGTGCTGCCCCTCTCTTGAACCCCTCAGACAGCAGGCTGCTGCTGAGGCTGCTGGGAGTGCTAGTGGGTCCCATAAAGTTTATTGGTATGAGGGACTCCTATATTCTGAGGGTAGAGATCTAGCCCCTGGAGCCACCAGGAGGTTGGTAATACCTCAGAAGTTTAGGGGGTTCCTCTTGACCCTAGCACATGATATCCCTTTAGCAGGTCACTTGGGCCAAAACAAGACCTGGGACAGGCTTGTTCCACATTTTCATTGGCCACATATGTCAGAGGACACAAAGGAGTTTTGTCGCTCCTGTGTCACATGCCAAGCCAGTGGCAAGGCAGGTGGCACCACAAAGGCCCCCTGATACCACTACCTGTGGTGGGGGTACCCTTTGAAAGGGTAGGGATTGACATTGTTGGTCCCCTTGACCCTCAAACTGTATCTGGGCACAGATTTATCCTGGTGGTAGTGGATCATGCCACCAGGTACCCAGAGGCAATTCCCCTGAGGACCACCACAGCCCCTGTGGTGGCAAGAGCCCTCATTGGAGTTTTCTCCAGAGTGGGTTTCCCAAAGGAGGTATTCTCTGACAGAGATACAAACTTCATGTCAGGATATTTGAAAGCAATGTGGAAGGAGTGTGGTGTAACTTATAAGTTCACCACCCCCTATCACCCACAATGCAATGGGTTGGTTGAACGTTTCAACAAAACCCTGAAGGGAATGATTAAAGGACTCCCAGAGAAGCTTAGGCTGAAATGGGACCTTCTTCTTCCCTGCCTGTTGTTTGCATACAGAGAGGTTCCACAGAAGGGGGTTGGTTACAGCCCATTTGAGCTACTGTTTGGGCATCCTGTAAGAGGTCCATTGTGTTTGGTAAAAGAGGGCTGGGAGTTACCTCTCAAACCCCCCAAACAAGATGTGATGGACTATGTACTTGGTCTCCACTCCAGGATGGCCAAATACATGAAAAAGGCAACCAAAAACCTGGAGGCCAGCCAAGAATTACAAAAAGCTTGGCATGACCAAAAGGCTGTGCTGACTGTGTACCAGCCAGGACAGAAAGTGTGGGTGTTGGAGCCTTTAGCCCAGCAGCCCTCCAAGACAAATGGAGTGGCCCCCATACAATAGTTGAGCAAAAGGGAGAAGTCACCTATCTGGTGAATCTTGGAACTCCCAGGAGCCCCCTGAGGGTGCTCCATGTCAACAGATTAAAGCCATATGTTGACAGGGCTGACATGGGCTTGCTCATGGCAACTGATGAGGAACAGGAGGAGGAGAGTGACCCTCTCCCTGACCTGCTCTCACAGAACCTTGATGATGGGTCAGTAGATGGTGTTGCTTTGGCAAGCAGCCTCACTGACCATCAGCAAACTGAGTGCAGACAAGTTCTGCAGCAGTACACACATATGTTTAGCCTGACCCCTAGTCAGACTAACTGGTGCACCCATGAGGTGGACACTGGGGACAGTCTGCCTGTCAAGAGTAAAATCTACAGGCAACCTGACCATGTCAGGGACTGTATCAGGACTGAAGTCCAGGCACTGTGGCAAGATGGCTGCCGACTGACCTCAATGAGAGTTGCTGCTGCTTCTCTCCCCCCGGGCTCATATGAATTTGTTATGATAGACATTTGAAAACCACCTGGGAATATCCCCCCCCCCGCCTGGGCACTTACCTTTACGATGACATGCGGCTGCTGGGCATCGGGGCCCAGCTGAAAGCACGGTGTTTTGTCATAGTTGTGTTCCTGCTGCCGCCAAGCCATCGGCGCTGCTCTGGTTTGCTTCAAGGGAGCCGCTGGTGCCTCGCAGAGAGTATGGCTCCAAAAACTGATAAAACCGATAAAGCAGTGAAAGTTTTTAGTAAGAGTAAAGATGCTCTGAGCTCATCTGCGGATATCGTGGGGGCTGGTGCCCCCAGCTTCAGTAACTCTAAGTCTGCCTCTGGCTTGGTGCGAGGAGGGAGCCATACACGCCGAGGAGGAGTACTGATGCCAAAGAGAATGGAAGCTACTGGGAGAGATATCGGCGCTGCAGGCGGGACTCGGCTCCGGGCAGCGGCTGCGGCTGCAGAGGGCGCAATGCGGCAGACAACGGTGGCAGAGGCTTTTGCGATGTCTTTGCCACCTGCTGCAGGTCTCCAGGGGTATCTGCAAGTCTTTCAGCGGATGGAGCAGCGGGAGCAACGGGAGCTGGGGAGTCGACACAGCTCACACAGCTGAGCTCTGAGAGCGAACTGCAGGTAAAATCTGGACCGGAGCAGGGATTGTCAGTGGACTGTATCCAGCTTCAGCCTCAGCATGTACAAAAACTTCAGAGGGCTTGCATAGACCAAATCGCAGAGAATGCTGAACTTTTAGAACACGCCACTACTGAAGCTTTTCACATGGTGGCACTGGATGAGCAGGACGACAGCACCGTGCAGGGTGATGAGTGGGGGGACAGTGCTGAGCAGGGTGAATGCGCTGAGCCTGTGCAGAGAAATGAAAATACATCTGAACCCACATGGTTACCGGTTCTGGTGGCAAGAAATCGGATAGAGGTTAAGAATATAAATGGCGATGATAATGCCTGCTTGAGCACTGTTTTAACTGAGGGGGTCTCCACCACTACATTGGTAGACCAAGCTCCACGGCATTGTGAGATGACGCATAGATCTACAGAGGGGGACCAATTTTACTCTCTTAATGATGACTCTGAATCTCCTGCCCTTACCGAATTTAACACCACAGAAGAAACTGAAACTGAAGAGTCTTCTACCGTGCAAAAAGGCCCTCGCTGTAAAGCTGCACTCCAAAAGCGACGGCATAGATCCAGAGGTAGTTTGGCTCAGACTGACACGGCTATGGCAAGAAAACTGGAATGGGATTACTCAGCTACTAGCATGGTTTATGAGAATAATGGGCAAATAGAACTAGATGGCTCGGCTGTATCTTCTGGACCTCCTGCCCCTCTTACATTGGACTTGGTATATTCTACTTTAAAACAAATGCAGGGAGAGGCCAGAATGGAAAGTAAGAGATCGCTACAAGCTACAAAAAAACTGCAAGCTTCTATACGCAAAGCAAATAAACTCTGCACAGAAATGGCCAAGCGGGTCACACATGTGGAGGACAGAACTGTGGCTCTGGAAGAGGAAGTCAATAAGCTACAGGAATTTAAGGTGCAGCAAGAAAAGCAAGCAGTGGATGTCTGCTGGAAACTCGAAGATTTAGAGAATCGCCAACGGAGGAATAATGTTCGGTTATTGGGGGTTGCCGAAAATGCGGAAGGGGCCAATATAGTGTCTTTTGTGGTGTCCTTACTAAAGGGGGCCTTTCCGGACCTTGCCCAATGGAATTGGGATATGGAGGTCCAGCGGGCCCATCGTTTCCCAATGGTGCAGAGGAGGAATGTTTCATCTAGGCCGGATACGTACCCGAGAGCAATCCTGATTAATTTTGGGAACTTTCTGTTGAGACAAGCCATTATAGACAAGGCCAGGCCTGACGCCAAGCGGACTTTTGATGGGCACACTTTCTTCGCACGCCCCGATTTCTGTCACGCTACAGTGGAGCGTAGATGGAGACTTCGGCAATTGATAACTGCATTTCAGGGGGTGGGCTGTGAAGTGTACCTGTTATTTCCTACTCGCCTTAAAGTTATAACTAATGGGCGGGTCCGAATGTTTCCCTCTGAAGTGAAGGCACAAGAATTCCTGACGGAGCTTAAGGAGGCCAAAGGAAGGGCGGCTGCCCGCTAAGTTATATCGGGCTTGATGATTGTCTAACAGGATTATGGATTAAGGACTGTGTATATTTTTTCTTTATGTATCAGTGCTGATTTTTACCAAGTTGACTTGGGGAGGTGGGGGACGGGAGGTGGTGGTTTGTTTTGAGGTTTGTGGGGGAGAAGAAGGTGCGGCAACACGAGAGGTGAGATTGGTTGCCACACATAGGTCTCTTTGACCTATTTGCCTGTATGGGTTGTTGGGGGGGGTGGGGGGCGGTTGGGTTTGGGGGGGATAGGTGTTCTTTCACAGCATAACACAACAGTACGTATGAGGAAATTTTCAGGCAAAAGCTTTAGGAAATCCAGAAGTTGTTTTTTTTGTAAAAAAAAAGGAGGGATGGAGGTGAACCTAGCTTGGAGAAAGATGCGTAAAATAAGTATGAAATTGAATGTAGGAGGGCAATCACTTAAAATTATTTTATGGCTTTCATGAACCTTAGGATCGTATCTATTAATATCTGTGGGCTCAATGATCAAGTTAAGCGACAAAAGTCTGCAATAATATTGAAAGCTCTACGCGCTGACATATTATGTGTTCAGGAGACTCACATAGAGCACACTAGAGCAGGGATTTTAGAACAACTAGGCTTTAGATTGCTGGTGGCTAAAAAGCAAGGCACTAAAACTAGAGGGGTAGCTATCCTCACTCGTAGGAAAGACCTAATAGTTAAAAGGATATTGTCAGATAGGTGGGGACGATGGGTTTTAGCTGAATGTGGGTTTGCTGGGGAATTATTCACTGTGTTCTCGCTGTATGACTCAACAGCTGATGATCCTGAGGTATTGGAGTTTTTGGATAGCGAATTTGCCCACTGGCCTACTCCACTTATAGTATGCGGTGACTTTAATATAAATGGGTTAGGAGGACTTTGGGGAAAAACAGGCAACAAATACGTTGGACGTAAAAGAAAGGTTTTTAAGGCACTCACTAATTTGATCAAAAATCACGGACTTATAGATGTATGGAATCATTTAAAAACCAATGATGATGGTAGCACCTTTTTTTCTGCCCCACACAATGCGATCTTCCGACTTGACTATTTCTTTGTGTCACACTTATTAATGTACCGGGTTACAATTGAGAAACTCCCTAGGATATTGTCAGATCATAACCCTCTTGCTCTTAATCTGACCTTTACTAAAGGAGAACGGGCTGGGCGGACATGGACCTTTGAAAGAGGGCTTTTAACAGATTCTGAGTATGTCTCTTATATGAAGGGGTGGATCACGGCCTTCTTTGATATAAATAGGCATAGTGCTAGTACAGGAGTTGTTTGGGATGCTTTTAAAGCAGGGGTTAGAGGTGAGACTCTCAGTTTTAGCTTCTCCCGGCAAAAGAAAGAGGCGCAACATGAAGAAACACTCTACAAAAACCTAGCCAGACTTGAAGAGGAGCTAGCCTCTGCGGTTAAAGCCGTCTTAGTCACTACCGATATTTTGTATCAGCTTGCTTGGGCAAAAGCAGGAATAGGTGAAAGGGCTGCTGCAAAGGCCTCTGTCCGCTTTTTAGCGAAAAAAGAGCAATGCTATGAATTTAGCGAGCAGGTAGGTCACACGCTGGCAGTAAGACTCCGACAAAGATGTGCTGCCAGTGAGATTAATGAGATCAAAGATGAATGTGGAAATCTAGTTACTGACCCATGTGGGATTCAGGTAGTTTTTCGGTTATTTTATCAATGACTATACGGGGAGGAATCTCAGGATTTGCAAAATTCAGCTCAGGATCTCCTCAATAGTATACCCCTGCAGAGTATCGAATCTGCAGATAGAGAAAAATTAGAGGTAATCTTGACGCAGGATGAGATTTATGATGCGCTGAGAAATCTTTCTTCGGGTAAGGCCACGGGACCTGATCAGATCCCATTGGAATTTTATTAGATCTTTGTGGATGAAATTGGACCTGCCCTTGTTGAAACAATACATTGTGCACAATCAGGGAGCTCAGTTCCTGCATCCTGGGCAGGCGCTGACATTATAATATTTTTTAAAAAGGGCAAGTCACCCCAGGAGCGTGGGTCGTATAGGCCCATTACACTCATAAATAGTGACTCAAAGATCTTTTCAAAAGCTTTAGCGACCAGATTAAATTCAATCATAGTTAAAACCATCCACCCATGCCAGCACGGGTTTATACCCGGGAGGGGTACTACCCAGCATACTCGACGTGCAATAACGCTGTTCAACGTGGCAGAAGTCTCAGGGGACCCTATGGCTTTGCTGCTCTTGGATGCAGAAAAGGCCTTTGATAGGGTCTCCTGGGACTTTTTATGGGAAGCAATGAAATGGTTTGGAGTTGGGCAGGGGTTTATTACAGCTATTTGTGCTATGTATAATGCACCAACAGCTCGATTAAGAATTAATGGGAAATATACAGCACCCTTTGAGATTAAACGGGGCACCCGGCAGGGTTGCCCATGCTCACCCCTTTTATTCGCTATATATATAGACCCTTTAATTCGGCTTTTAGAAGCTTGCCAGGAAATCAAGCCACTGATTTATCATGATATTTCAACAAAAGTCCTTGCCTATGCTGATGATGTGGCTTTAGTTACCCTCGATCCATCGGCAGCAATAGTGGCAGTTGAGAAGATTGCTTTAATATTTGGTAGGATTTCTGGATAGGCCCTGAATAAACAGAACACCCAGATAGTTATTAATCGGGGAATTAGCTTTTCTGATCCACGGGTAACAGATTCAGCGGTCTACCTAGGTATTTCTATAACCACTGATCTGAACTCACTAGTTGCAATAAATATTGACCCTATAATTCGGAAGGCAAGGAAAGATTTTGATAATTTTCATAATTTACATTTATCTTTAGTTGGTCGCTGTAACGTGGTCAAAATGGTTTTTTTACCCAAAATACTCTATTTATTTAGGGCTATTCCTCTAGAATTCGGGAAGCAATGGTTTGTTGCTTTAGAAAGCTTGGTAAATCGATTTGTTTGGGCTCATGGCAAAACAAGGAGAGCCCTTCGTTATATGTCTCTGCCTTCGGAGAGAGGGTGTTGGGCACTTCCAGATTTTAGATTCTATTATTGGGCTGCGGCTCTCCACTATATGTGGGTGTTGTTTGGTGGGTACTCAGTAGAATCAAGTGCCATGGATTTGTTGCCTGATGTTTACCGGCTACTGGTGGGCAAGGATGCTGCGAACTGCTTTCTGAAATTTAGCGAGCCGAGTTATTATAAAAGAACGAAGTTTAAGACTATGCTGGCAGCCTTTAAAATCTGGGCTGCCTTTAAGAAAAAGATTGGTTTGGGCAGAATGAACTTTTATACTCAGATGTATGGTAATCCCATGCTCCCGGAAATTTTTTCTGATCAGATTATGGCAGAATGGGCAGGGCATGGTCTCCTGAAAGTGGGTGACTTGATGGGTTCCGACGGAATGCTCCAATTTAAGGATATCCAGGACAAATTTGGGTTAAGCTCAAAGAATTTTTTAAAATATCTTCAAATTAGAAGCTTCCTGGGTAAAAAGCTGGGTGGTGGTAATGGCTTTTGTAATAATAAAGTCATAGATGTTATAAGAAGCAGCAAGGGTTGTAATATCAAAGGAATTTACTGTGAACTTACATCACTGAAGAATGATGATTTAGAAAAGCATGGTGAAAAATGGAAGGTTAGGTTGGGCATTGAATCTGATAACTTTTTTGATTCTTTAGAGTTGGGGCAGACTGTGTTATGCTCGGCTGGGCTTCAGGCACAGCATTTTAAGACGCTATTCTCACTTTATTATACCCCGGCAAAGATAGCACAATGGGGAGGACAGTCGGGAATTAGGTGCCCACGGTGTAATTTATTAAAAGCGGATTTAGTCCATATGTTCTCCACTTGCCCGCGGCTTGACTCAATAAAATCTTCCATTATGGCCTTTTGTGAACACACTTTGGATATCAAAATTGGATTTACCTCTACCTTAATACTTCTTGGTATCGATAACTCCCAGGGGCAAGTCCCGCATTTTTGTTTTATGTTTTTAGCTATGGCAGTTTTCCGAATATGTGTTGCTGCAGCCTGGTTAGATCAAACTCCCCCAACTTTCCAACTTTGGCTAGCCAGATTACTCGCGATGTTTAACCTTGAGAGGGGAATTTATGAGCGGCGGGGTAAAAAGGGGAGAATTTTGGGGAAACGCATCTGGGACCCGATTTATAACTGGAAAGAATCCCAAACCCAATCTAGGTCCTGATTCCTGAAAATTGATTGGTATTGGATAAAATATATCCGGACAAGCGTTGGGGCTTGTTTTGATTTGATTTTTCTTTGTTGGTTTTCTTTTTTTTCCCCTTCCTTAATGAGAGATCACTCAAAATATATATATGCCGGGGGGGGAGAGAAGGAAGAGAGAAGAAGGGAAGGAAAAAAAAAACGCTTTAAAGTAAGAATGTAAATTTGATTTTGTAAATTCTGTAAAGTTAAAATACGGAAGTATTTATCCTCATTCGATGAATGAATTATATATGTATTATGGATGCTGTTTATAATCTAAAAATCTTCAATAAAAATATTAAAAAAAAAAAAAAAAGGATTGAAGTCCAGAAAATGTTGGAGTTAGGTGTGATTGAGCCTTCAGATAGCCCTTGGGCTAGCCCAGTAGTCCTAGTACCCAAGCCTCATACCCAGGGTGGTAAGAAAGAAATGAGGTTTTGTGTAGACTACAGAGGCCTCAATGCAGTCACCAGGACTGATGCCTACCCCATACCAAGGGCAGATGAGCTGATTGATACTTTGGACTCAGCCAAGTATCTGAGTACATTTGACCTAACAGCTGGCTACTGGCAGATCAGGTTATCTGATGATGCAAAAGCCAAAACAGCATTTTCGACCCCTGGTGGGCACTACCACTTTGTGGTGATGCCCTTTGGATTGAAAAATGCACCTGCCACTTTTCAGAGGTTGGTGAACAAAGGGATGGAAACTTATTGCTCAGCTTATCTAGATGATATTGCTGTCTTTAGTTCCTCCTGGCAGGATCACCTGGTCCACCTCAGAAATGTTTTGGAGGCTCTGCAGAAAGCAGGCCTCACTATCAAGGCCACTAAGTGCCAGATAGGGCAGAGTCAGGTTGTATACCTGGGCCACCTTGTGGGTGGAGGCCAGGTTCAGCCTTTACAGAGTAAAATCCAAACCATAATGGAATGGGTTGCTCCAACCACCCAGACACAGGTGAGAGCCTTCTTAGGCCTGACTGGGTACTATAGGAGGTTTGTGAAGGGATATGGATCTATAGTGACCCCCTTGAATGATCTGACCTCAAAGAAAATGCCAGAAAAGGTTCAGTGGACAGCTAGCTGTCAGAAGGCATTTGAAGACCTAAAGCAGGCCATGTGCACTGCCCCCATCTTACAGAGTCCAGACTACACCAAAAGTTCATTGTCCAAACAGATGCTTCTGAGCTGGGTGTGGGAGCTGTACTGTCTCAACTGAATGATGAAGGTCAAGACCAGCCTGTAGCTTTTATTAGCAGGAGGCTGACCCCTAGAGAGAAACGTTGGTCAGCTATAGAGAGGGAGGCCTTTGCTGTGGTGTGGGCCCTGAAGAAGCTGAGGCCATACTTGTTTGGCACTCACTTCATAGTTCAGACTGACCACAAGCCCCTCCTATGGCTTAAACAGATGAAAGGTGAAAACCCAAAACTTTTGAGGTAGTCCATTTCCCTACAGGGGATGGACTATACAGTGGAACATAGGCCTGGGACCCAACATGCCAATGCAGATGGACTCTCAAGGTATTTCCACTTAGAGCACGAAGACTCAACTGGTCAAGGTTAGTTTAGTGTCCCTGCGTTTGGGGGGTTGTGTAGGAGAGTAGGATCTGCCTCTTATGTTGCCCCCACTTTTTTTCTGATGTTTACACTGGTTTCTGGCTATAGTCAGGCTGGGATCCTGCCAACCAGGGCCCCAGCCTCTCTGTTCTCTCTAAACGACTTGGAGTGCACTCTAGGTGCACCAGTGATTGGATACTGTGGTACCTTATGAGTCCCTAGTATATGGTACCTTAGGTACCAAGGGCATAGGTACTTCACAGGCCTACCAGGGGCTGAAGCATGTATTATGCCACCCCTGGGAAGCAGACTAAATCTGACACCACAGGTCTGCTACTGCAGCCTGGGTAAGGTGGTGCATGCACCCCTTACTGTGATATAGGCTACCTATATCACTACATAGATACACACATATAAACCTATAAGTCACTCCTATGGCAGGCCTTATCAATCCTGAAGGCAGAGTGCTTGGTTCCTATGTGAGAGGGTGTCCCTGCATGAGCAGAGCCCCTCTGCAGCATTCGGAGACCCCTCTCTGATGCTGTTTGTAGTGCAGCCTGACCATATACTCTTAAGCGCATTATAACCTCGCGTTAAATGCTAACTTTGGGATGGCTGCACAGAAACATGTCGTGTTTGGTGTCAAACATCTTGGAATACTACTCCCCCGCCAGTTCTGGCGGCGGGGGTAGCATTCCACCCTTCTAGAGGGATAGACATGTACCTACTGTGCAAACGCGGTAGAATCCTGAAGAGCCCTGGCATCACAAAATGGATGCCACCAGTCACAGACACGGGGCTGCCCTCCTGCTGATGACCGAAACTCGAGGATGAAGGAAGCCCAACAATAGGTATCCTGTCCCAGGGAGGTGTGACCACCTCCCAGACAGGGTTTAGTGTATTGGGGCTGGGTGGGTGCACTCCTAGAGTGCTTTGAAGTCCTGCACTGGGGGAGCAGAAGGCTCCTCTGTGCATACCCCAGTTCAAACCGGCTCAGGGGCTACCTGCCCCTGCTCTGGCGTGAAACTGGACAAAGGGAAGTGGGTGTAGCCACCCACTCCCCTGACCCTCCCATAGGTGGGGTCTTAGAGCTAGTCCCTCCCTTCCTTTTTAGTATAAGGTAGGGAACCCTTGCCATTGCAAACTAGATATCCCTGGATGACACTCTGAAGAAGAATCCTGGCCCTTCGATGTTCCACTACCTCTGGAAGACTGAAGAATCTCCCTTGGAGTCAAGGAGTGACTCCCCTGCCTGGCAGGCACCAAAAACTGAAACGACGGTCACAAACTACGCCGCTTCCGCCAGAGCCCGAGGTTTCTGCAGCCCAAGATGAGGATTTCCTGACTTCTCCAAGGTGATTGTGAGTCCCTAGTGAAGCTGAGGCCAGTGGACCCCACGAGTGATGAGGAACCGCAGTCCCTGGGTACCGTGCACTATTGTCAAGTGCAACCCCTTTACGATGTTCTACGAACCTGTGCTTTGGACCACGTGTGGTCCCAGCGTCTAGCAAGAATCCCTCTGAAGATCAGAGGCCTACCCTGTCCTGAGTGACTGTGGACCCCTGTTGAAAGAATCCTCCCGAGGCATCTTTGCGATCCATTGCCAGCCAGCTTGTGGATCCCCTGAAGACATTTCTACAGAAACAAAGGGCTCCGCTGGTTGCTCCAGGACTGCCCTGACTTACCCTCGCTGGGTGAGTTCCCCAGGCCTTGCTGGTCTGCACCATTGACTTTTTACACTTTCCACGAGACTTGCGGCTACCAAGGCTTGTTGGCTCCAATCGGGTTGCCGACAGCGCAGTCAGCTGCAAACTTCGTGGGACACGCTGAATCCAGCTCCTGGGTGTCCTCGATGCCTCCTGGACCTCGTGGCCAAAGAGTCAAGACACCCATGAATGACCTGAATCTGTCGACGATGGTGGGCATTCATCTTCCTTGCCCCAGGTCACTGCCCAGTGACTTTGAACACTGTTCCCTCTGCTTTCAGGTCTTCCTTCTTCCGAATCCAGGCTTGGATTCCACCGGACACTTCTCCTGTCTTCACAAGCAGCAAGTCTTCTTTGGCTCCCATTGAAAACGACGCCGCGACCCGACACCAAAGGACACCTATGCACCCGGCTTCCCTGGGTGAGGTAACTCCAGCTCTACGGTGCTCCTGTGGGTGTTGGCCCTAGAACTACTTACCCTGTAAGTGACTTGCTTGTAGCTACTCCCGAAGTGCCCTTAAACTCTTAATTTCCAACCGCGACTTGCCCCATTGAAGTCTCACGGCGACCCGCGCCTGTGTTCTCTCACTGCACGCGTCCCCCGTGGGTCCTTTACTTACCTGCCTTGGGTGGTTTCGTGAGGCCCCAACACTTCTGAAGGCCCTGGGCCTTGTCTCCTTGCAAGTCGTTGTTCTTAAGTCTCTTTTTAGTATATGGTCTGGTACGCCCCTAGGGCCCCAGCCATATTTGTGCTTAATTTATTGTGAAACGTTGATTTATGCATATGTTCCTGTCTTCTAATCTCACAAGAGATTAGTAGAGAGTTGTTTAATAATAAATACATATATATTTGATATATATACCTGTGTGTTGTCTTTTCATTTGGTGATTCAAGAGATTGTGTGGTAAAACAAGCTGCTTTACATTCCTCCAAGACTTAGCCTGAAGGCTGCTCTCCACAGCTACCACTAGGATAGCTTTCTATAAAGGTTGTCTTAAACCTACCTACCATAAGAGTCGAATTGTACTGGTGCAAGGTGTCCACTTTAACTAGTGAACAGCATATACCAGGCCAACTTCTCACAGTGAGTGAGTGGCTATGTGAGTAGCTGTATTGGTGTGTGAGTGACTGTATAGGTGAGTGAGTGGTGTGTGAGTTGGTGTATGGCTGGGTGAGTGGGTGTGTGAGTGGCTGTATGGGTGAGTGAGTGGCTGTATGAGTGGCAGTGTGGGTGTGTTATTCACTGGGTATGCAAGTAGCTGTATGGGTGAGTGAGTGGCTGTTTGAATGGGTGTTTGGTTAACTGAGTGGGTGTGGGAGTGGCTGTATTGGAGAATGACTGTTGAGTGGCTGTGTGGGTGAGTAGATGTGTGAGTGCTTGTATGTATGTGTGAATGGGTATGAAAGTGGTTATGTGGGTATGTGAGGGGCTCTGTTGAGAGGCTGAATGGGTAAGTGACTGGGTGTGAGTAGCTGTATGGATGAGTGAGTGGGTGTGTGAGTGCCTGTATGGGTGAGTGAGTGGCTATGTGAGTGACTTTATGGATGAGTGAGTGTCTGTGTGAGTAGGTGTATGGGTAAGTGAGTGGCTGTGTGAGTGGCTGTATGTGTGAGTAAGTGGGTATGTGAGTGACTTTGTGGATGAGCAAGTGGTGTGTTAGCAGTGTGGGTGTGTGAGTGAGTGAATGAGAGGTTGTATGCGTGTATGATTTGGTGTGTGAGTGGCTCTGTGGATGATGTAATCAGTGATGTCATGAGTGATGCCACTGACCATGTCATGAGTGATGTAATTTGTAAGGTCATAAGCAGTGCATTGCAGGGGTGTAAGTTATAGTTAGCGCAGGTAATGCTAACTGGTGAATTTCACTGGTTTTGTATGAATGTAATCCGAGCCTAACTATAATGTACCTGTAACCTTTAGTTTCTTTCAGTGAATTTCTGTTATTTAATGTCATTTCCTAACTATAAGGTCCCTATCACATTTTGTTTTTTTTATGAATTACATTTTTTTTTTTTACATTTTATTTCCTAACTGTAACCTATAACCTTTGCGATTGGGTGTGTGGGTCTGTGAGTGGGTGTGTGAGTGGCTCCATGGGTCTATGGGTGGGTGTGTGAGGGGCTGTATGGATCAGTAAGTGGGTGTATGAGTAGCTGTATTGGTGTATGAGTACTTTTTTGGGTGTGTGAGTGGGTCTGTGAGTGGCTGTGTGGGTCTGTGAGTGGTTATGTTAAAATGCTATGTTAAAATATTTATAAAGCGCATGGATGCCACAGCAATTGAGCATCCCAGCGCTGACTGTATAGTAGAGTGGGAAGAAGAGGCAACTTAGTGATTGGAGAATAGCCAAGTCTTCACAGTCCTTCTAAAAATCCAATGATCGGAGATGCTGCGGGTGAAAAGAGGTAGGTAGTTCCAAAGGGCAGGTGCCACAGCCTTAAACAAGCAGCTGCCCGCTCATGCCCTAGATCCTCTGTTATATTCCATATAGGTAACCTATATAGGCGCAGGTGACACTGCAACCTTTCACCTTTAACCTTCCCTACATTACATACATAACGGTTCTTAGGTACTGACCTTGTACCCAGATATGACACTGCATTCAGAACGTGGGTTTTTCCCTGGTTCGATTCTCATACATTATGCATGAGGCTACTTGGAAGCACAGCAGGACTAACAGTAGGATTACCATCTCCTGTATAATATCTCTTTATAAAGTTCAGCCCTGACGTCATCCTTTAGGCCGACACAGTAACACAGCAAGGTAGGGCCCCTGGGGAGACCTACGGGTATATATACATCATGTCTTGCTTAGACAGACAGAGGAGACCGTGACTTCCCGGCTGACACACTGACCAGAGACGCTGAGGTTCCTGCATGAAGATGCTCCAGCTAGCAGTGGTCTAACATCCCTCGCGGGGTGTCCAACACGAGACTAGGACGGGGTCCCACATTCTCTAACTCTCAGGTAATGGGGTGGACTAGATCCTAGAGGGATTCTTGGCATAGCACCTACATAGATGCTAGGTACATTTAAGTACATCTAGTTAGGGAGACATCGTAGGAGTACGCACTATCATGTGTCTTATGTACATGTATGTATTCATGATTTATGGTAGAACTATACCATCCCTTTACTTTCATAGTATTGCTAATCATATATCTCTGCTACTGTCTAATGGTTGTTGCAGCTCATATATTCTACACTAGAATAACAACTGTTCAAAAAATACTTATTGAAACGCCCAGCCTGTTTATTCTGTGTATCTCTCTGAGACAAACTAAGTGAGCACGAGTGACTGAGCGAAAGGTAGTATATTGTTTCCACGATCCTGAGGGATCAGGGTTGTCATGTTCTGAGGTTGCCAAGAACTATTCTCTCCCCGATAAGAGGAGACTCTAGTGGCACTGTGAGCTAGCTAATATAAACAGGCTAACGTATCCGGTCGGGGTGCACGGAATCCATCCGCCACCAATCCCACAGTTTATGTCATCCAAACGCGCAGATCCTGTATAGGTAATATAGGAGCTACACGACAGCTACACGCCGCAAACATTGGTTGGGTACTTATTTAACAGTAGAATCTGAGTAGTCCAGTTGTGCTATTCTCACAGACCCCTACTCACAAAACACCAGAGACGTCTGGAGTGGGTGTGCACAAACTCCGCCACAGCTGAATGGCGAGAAATCCTATTTATTGGCTGTTGGTTAATCAAGCTTGAAGGACACAGTGTTCCTAAAATTGTGCATAAAAACCTTATCTTAGTTCCCTTGAACAAACGTCTTCTTTACAAATTGACTGAGACAAGAGATAACATAATAGTAGATCTACACCTCTCAGGAGAAGAAGATGCAGACGCAATTCCGATTGCAGAAAAATTCAGACATACAATCACCCTGAAACTGTTAGAAAATGGTTTATCAGCTAGAGGTGGATTAGTAGTTTTCGTGATTGAGGCACATGAATCAAATAAAACAGAGGTATTTTATTCATGGGTTACATTCCCAGAAGCAAATGCAAAAACACAGACATTTCACTCTTACACAGAAGGAGATGCACCAGTGGAGTATTGTCCGTTCGAGGAAATAGAAGTTCCACTCACGTACCAGGAACACTTATACTGGTTCAAAGACACCCTACCCCACATAAGAAGAAGAGTAAGATTAGGCCTGCTCGGAGGAGAAGGGGCAACATGGCCGATATTAGCGGCCTACACACCACATCCTGACATTGACACAATGCCACCAGGAGATTTACTCATACAACATAAAGATTTAATTAAAATCTATAGAAACATGACGCAGTTCGTCATGAGGACAATCACTGTCCAACCAGCAATAGTTTCAACTAATGGAACTCAAGTACAGGGTACAGGAACTAAAATCACACCACAAACATTACACGCAGTGATGGGTAAAATGCCCGCTAAACGTGAACAAATGCCATTCTGGGTAACTCAGAAAATCACACAACTCGAGGCAGTATTCCAGAATACTACCCCGTATGAAAAACACAGAATGCTAACAATCTGCTTGCCCATGGGGATAACACCACAAGTAGAAGATTGTATCACTTGGGGTACAGTCTTTGCTGCCATTTATACCAGGACTCATGGTATTCCTTCGTTAGCGGTGGTACCAGACGTTTTGAGACAGATACAAAACGAGTACAGAGCAGAGCCTGCCCTAAACTTAGGGATGAAGTTACTAGGTAACTATGCCCAGGTATCAGCCATAATACTAGCTAACATTAAGGGGGAAGCAGCTTCAGTAGCCATCCGCCAACGCCTGAGGTAGTTCAATCCTTTAGAACAGGAACATGAACTACGCAAAATAATTGAAACTGCGCATGCAGAATTAGGCAGAGACAGTTTGTGTGGGAAAGCTTTAAAACCACAACTGATGGGCAGTTCTGAAAAGGACACTTCCAAGCAGACACCTGCTTCTTCTAAAAGAAGTGGGATAATAAAAAACAACAAAACTTTAAAGGAAATAGATCTCAATCCCGAAGTAGATCTCCTCCACAGGAGCCCTCTGAAAAGAGGTATAATCTCAGGAATAGGGATAACATTAGGAAACCTGACAGGTATCAGGATACTGATACACGTTCCTCTCGTTCCTCTCGTTCCTCTCAGGGTTCATCAAAAACCTCAGAGAGGGAAGGATGGTCAGAAAGACAATAAGAGCATACAAAGTCCAGAGACAAGCAGCACGCTCAAGATTATACTTCTAAAAGAGAAGAAAAGCCAAAGCAAAAGCCACAGTTCAAAAAGAAGAAAGTTGCAGGTCTAAAGATCAGACATGCCCAGAATTCTGAGGACTCAACTACTGAAAGGGGAATGGGCTCTGACGATGCTAGACAGTGCGGCAGAAATGACAATAGCTCGCCAGAACCTGAAGGAATTTCTGGTGACAGCCGACTTGAATGATTATATCACTGTAGAAACACCTGATACTAGAGTAAGTGTCTCACATAAAGTATATAAAATAACACTCCAGATGGAGGGGACAAGAGTAGGAAAGTGAGAGGTCTCTTTTGGGAGAACCTGACGTTTGGCAATGATATTTTATTAGCTGAACAAGATTGGCCGCCAGCATTCGTCATGGATTGCCCTAAAGGATAGATGGTAATTCTTCCAGCCTTCTCAGATCATATTCCCAGGCACTTGCAACACATATATGCGCAGGAATGGGCGGTAGCCCAGGCCCCGGCATTATACAAAAACCATGTTGGATGGGATGAGGATTCAACCCACCACATTATTCCTTTAAAAAATGCTCCACTGCACAGATTCAGTATCCAATAAAGCAAGAAGCTAAAAAACAGGTGAGGGCGATCTTAGATCAACTTGAATACCAAGGGGTGATTGAAACTTGCACCTCACTAATGAACAATCCTTTGTTTCCTGTCATGAAACCTGACAATTCATATCGTCTAGTTTTAGATTACAGACACTTAAACACTTGCACTAAGACATTTGCAGTCCAAAATGTACACAGTGCCGCATTAATGAATAACATTGTGCGGAAAAAATATAAAACGACACTTGATATCTCAAATGGATTTTTCTGCCAAAATATAGCGCCTGAAAGCAGGTATCTAACAGCCTTCTCATCGCTAGGGTCCCAGCGTCAATTTCGGCGACTCCCCCAAGGGTATAAGAACAGCCCGGGGTTGTTTTCTGGCAGAGTAACCAAATTACTTCAAAAATTGGATGAAGAGGCATTGCCAATGTGGATGATATTTATCTGATGGACGATGACCTGGAGGAACACTTGAACAGAGTAAATACCATAATTTTGGGATTTGCATCTGAGGGCTACAAATTCAACTTTAAAAAATCAAAAATTGCCCACCTCAGTGTCCTGTTTTTAGGATACGAGCTTTCAAGTGAAGGAAAAAGCCTGGTAGCAAATTTTTTAGAAAAATGTGCGCTGCTCCAACCTCCAAAATCCTAAAAAAAATTACAATCAATCCTGGGATTCCTAAATTTTGATCGAACTTACATTTTAGATTACGCATAAAGAGTAAAACCTTTCCACGACTTAATTAAACCTGATTTCTCAGCCAGAAATTGGACACTGGAACACACAGATACACTTTGTTCCTTACAAGCTGACATGATAGCTTCCAAACACTTACAGGCACGTGTAAACGTACGCAACCTGGTGATCCGTATATTCGTGGGTCAATCAGGGTACACCTATCTAACATATAATAAAGGTGAGACAGTACCAATTGCATAGAAATCACATTTGTACACAAATGCTGAGATGCGCTTCGCATCTACAGAAAAGATTCTGACAGCAGTACAGACCGCTGTAGTGAGGGAAAAAGCACTGGCTCAGGGGAAACGAATAATAGTAGTTACTCCAGTTCCAACCTTAGAGGCTGTGACAAAAGCGAGCATTACTAATGCTAAAGCTTTACATCCGGGATGGATACAAGGGATAATTCTCTTACTGCAACAGATGTAGAATACAGGTACGACCCAAATTTAAAGACAAAAGCATTCCTGCAATACGAACAAGAATATCCTCTACCGAACGAAATAATGCCTCTAGATCAGTATGAATATATCATTTACACTGATGGATCTGCTCAACTGGCCATAGGGAGTAAGCAACAATATAGCGCAGCATGTGCAATCGTTAAAGGTTGCATGCGGGATGAAAAGTTCCATCCGAGTTGCACAAAGACGCAGTCCCTAGGAGACTGCATGTCACAGTTGGCAGAGTTAAAAGCGCTGATACTGGCACTAGTAAATACGGATCGAGAATTCCCCACACTAATTGTGTGCGATTCCTTTTACTGTGTGCAGTCTTACAATGAATATTTGCAGTACTGGGTTCAAAACGGGTTCAAAGATGCAAAAGGTGGCACAATTAAGCATAAAATGCTTTGGGAACAGGTAGTGGAGTTGAAAACCGAACTACCGAGGGCTCACGTGATACATACACTGAGTCATCAGCGTGATGGCGTTCACGTTGAAGAGAATTCATTGGCTGATGAAGCCGCAAAGGGGGCTGTAAGCACGGCTTCCGTAGCTGCAATCACTCGTTCTAAAACAAGAATAGACAGTGAGATTATGGTAGCTATTAATGCAACCCGCAAAAACAGCGGAGCAGTACCGAAAAGGTTTCCACTCAAGTACTCCTACAAGTTAGATGCCAATAACATTCCATTTGCTCAGATTCCTGGAGTGGGGGATAGAGTAATTCCAAACATGGATCGTAGGTTAGGTTTAATACTAGCAGCACACGAAGGGATAGGTTCTGCTCATGCAGGAGTTACGGCGACTGTTTCCTTATTGAAACAATGCTACTGGTGGCCTGGTTTAACAAAGCAGACTAAAGACTATGGGGCAGATCTACAAGGAAGTGCCGCAGTGCGGCAACGCAAGCCCGTTGGCTGCGCCACGCTGCGGCACTTCCGAAGCACAGGAATGCTACATATTTACAATAATATGTCGCATTCCTGTGCTCTCCCCTGCGCTGGCGCACAAACTGCAGCCATGCGCCGGCGCAGGCACCCTTGCACCATGGTGCAAGGATGCCTGCGTCATGGGAGATTATTGTTGTGCAGGAAGGGGTACCTTCCTGCACAAAATCAATCACTGCAGGCATTTTCCTCTTTCAATGCGTGCTGTAGAATGCAGCACGCTTTGAAGAGGAAAAGCAGAGGAGAAATTAAAACATTTCTCCTCGTTGCGCTCTCGCTACACCTCCCCTGGGGAGGCGTAGCATTGAAACACATTTCCAGATTTACGATTCCTCGTAAATCTGGAAATGTGTCTCGTTCCATGGGTGTTGCGTGGGAACACCCACAGCAACACCCATGGAACGCCCCTTCCACGCAATGTGCTGCGTGTGAAGGGGCCATATTTACAAGGAGAGGAAAAGTCACGCAGGGTGGCTTTTCCTCTCCTTGTAAATATGGAGAAGTGGAATGCGCCTCCAGTACGTCACAAAATCTGACGTACTGGTGGCGCAGGGGGCTTGTAAATCTGCCCCTATGTCTTGAAATGCGACATTTGTCAGCAGATGAAGGGTTCCACCGTAACACGTCCTGCGCAGACACCATTGTTAATAGCTGACAAACCACTAGTGTGTGTCTACCTGGACCACTGCTGCCCCTTAAAAAGAGATGAGGCTAAAAGATATATCATGGTTGCAGTGGATTCCTGCTCGAGATTCCTATGGGTGTGGCCCCAGTGCTAGGCTGACACTCGAACTGTTATAAAAGATTTGCGAGTCTTCATAGGGACATACGCAATTGGCACATTACATTCTGACCAGGGCCCTGCCTTTAGCTCTTGGGCTTACAAGGAGGCCATGCGAGGATAAGGTGTTGCATTGTGGTACTCATCTCCGTACCATCCCGAGGGAAATTCGGTAGTGAAGAGAACAAAACTGAGACTTAAAGCAATCTTTAACAGCTAGAGTATTAGGCATGGGTGAAAGTTGGGTAAAACATCTGTATGGAGTTCAGCGTGCACTTAACAACATGCCAAGAAGTTCTCTAGAGGGTGTCACTCCATATGAGGTCCTATTTTGTTATATGGGGTTATATGGCCCTCAGACACATTGTCGACATTGCTAAGTTAGCATGAGTTTTGCTTGCCCTATGCTGCTGCTTTTGCGCACGCCTCTGCTAAGCGTTTGTTTTCGCAACACTTTGCTCTGCCCTGTACATGATAACAGATTGTTTTTCACGTTCTCAGCCTTCCCTTAAATTCTGTCTGAACATAATGTGCAAGGTCGGTCAACAATGTCTCTTGTTATTCTGTTCTGGTCATTCCCTATTACCTAGACAAAACATGTAACCAACAGCTGCAATGCAGAAGAATTGTGCTTTGATATAACATTGTTGCATGTTTTTGAAACACACACTCGAAGAAAGCCGTTCCATGGAGCTGAGCGCTGCTGTTCCTATGATGTAAACCCTTGGGTTTAGGCTTTCAGGTAGGGGTCTGCTAATAATGCCTAGAGATCTTCTGTTATATAAAATAACTTCTTACTGCCTTGGGGATGGTGATTAGGCCCAGTTATTTAGCCTTTTTCACAGTCTTTATAAAATGACGACTCCTTTTATATTCTATGGTATTGTAACAATGCTAATGATTCTTGCTTTATGCATTTTGCTGCTAGTTGTGGTTTGCATACTGTATCATGGATCACTATAGTCAAATTAAACATTTTGACCTTATTTAGTGACTCTCTTATTTTTATTGTGGACAAGTACGTGAGAGCGAAAGTGTGTCTTGTTCCCGCGACTCTGAGAAGAGTCCGGAGTGCTCCTGTTGTGGGTTGTCTAAACATTCATAGCTTCTTGATATTTGTAGGAGACCGAATGAGACACTATTGCTAGTCGGTTGGGATTTTGGGTACTAAGGTGATAGGAGGTACACCCCTATTTACTGAGGTCCTGTTTTCTTGCGCATAGTTCTGTGTATGAGCAGAATCCCAGCAACATGGCACCGCCAACGCTTGGTCTGGTTCTTATCTGCGAGACGCTTGAGTAGTGCTAGTGTTGGTCCACAATACCCTCACTTCTGTTTCCGGAGACAGCTGTGATGGAGTAACCTCCTATATTGACATTTTTATAGATTTATTCAAGCTTGAAGTTTTAAAAGGTATTTTTTTTCTTCTAACCCGAGTTTGCACTGCCACTCTTTAAGTTGTTCTGCTTTCTTCTCTATAATGGCTGTGGTGGATATCCCGGCTCATAGTAGAGCCGCCCTGAGGGTGCCCTTGACTCATTATGCTGTTTCTGATGCCGGGGTCGCTCTTATTTTTGTGGTGGAAGCCGATCCGGCTCACCAGTTTGAAGTTTTTTTACTCTTGGGTCACATTTCCGGCGGTGGATGGCACTGATGATTTGTTTCACACGTATGCTGCCACCGCCGTTCCTCAGCAGTATCAGCCTTATAGATCGCTTGAGATTCCGCTTACAGCTTGGCAACACAGTATTTGGTTTAATGGCGCCCTTCCTCACCCATTAACGGTGGTCCGTTTAGGCCCTTTATCCATAGATGGGGCCACATGGCCTGTTTTGGCTGGGTTTACCCCACACCCACGTGCTTTTACAACTGCAACTCTGGCAGAGCTCCGCGTCTTACATACATCGTTGGTACGCATCTATAGAGCTGTAATACAGTACTTAACATGCACTATCCAGGTGGGAACACCTGGAGCTGCGGTGCAACCTGCGGGTCCTGGTGGCGTAACCATCAGTCCCGTTATTGTTAATTCTGTCATGGACAAGTGCCCACAGAATAAGGATGAATTTCCTTATTGGCTTGCCAAGAACTTTGGACAGATAGAAGCTGTCTTTCCTAATACCACTCCTGTGGATAAGCACAGGATCTTAACTATTAGTTTACCCAAAGACTTAATTCCCGAATTGGCTGATTGTAACACCTGGGGCAGGGTGTTTGCAGCGGTATATTCTATGTGTTTTGGCACACCCTCCATGACAGTACTCCCCTCTGTGATTAAGCGCATTCAAGATGAACACGGAGCAGAAGCGGCTGTTGAGCTGGGATGAGACTGGTGGGAGTGTTCGACATGGTTGCTGATATGATCCTTGCGAATGTCAAGGGTGATGCCGTTAGCTTTCTAGTAGCAAACCGCTTAGAGGCGGTCGCAGAGCCTGACAGGCCACGTGAATTACCAAAGATTATTGCAAAGGCTTACAAAACCATAGGCCGCAATAGTCTGGGAAATAAGCCTACGACTCAAACACAAATGCAGTCTCAAGTACAACAGAAAGCCCAGCCTGACAGGGATGGGCGCCCTTTCTTTCCTAAAAAGGATTGGCAAAAAAATAAGAAACAGGGTTCGCAACTACAGAAGCAGGGTTCGCGGGCCAGTTCACTAACCCCTGATGCTTCTGAGCGTACTTATGACTTGCGCGATCGCGCTAAAATTAAGTCTCCTGAAAGATGAAAGATTTCAGGTTCCTGATCAGCGTTCTCCTCGTTCTTTACAGGAAACATCAGGCTCACAAGCCGGTGGAGGAGATCACCAGGATCGGGGTAGGAGTCAACCTGCGTCACATCTTCGTGAACAGCTTCGACAGTTTGAAGTCAAGGACAAGCAGGGTGATTCCGCACGAACCCGTCCTCTTTTTCAAAAGAAAAAGGTTGCCGCTTTAACAGCAAGATATGCCACAGACGGTGAGGACGCGAATCCTGGATCGGACTTGGGCAGTGACTCTGCTCGACAGCGCGGCGGAAGTTACCATAGTCAGGGAGGCTCTACGTCCCCGTCTGGATGTGACAGCAACTGACACATTTGTTACAATTGAGACTGCCGATTCCCGGGTTGCCCCCCGGATAGGCTATGCAAAGTCCTTTTCCAAATTGAGGGTGATATACTGCATCCCATTAAGGTTGTGTTCTGGGAGAATCTAACCGCTACATATGACATTTTATTGGCGGAGAAATATTGGCCGCCGCCCTTTGTGTTATCCGCTTCTTGGGGGGAAGATGTGATACTTCCGAGTGTTTCACGTTGTGTCCCTGAGGAACAAGCGCAGGCTTTCGCGGAGGAATGTGCTTTGGCCTTAGCCCCAACGGTATATTGCAATCAGGTGGGTTGGGACGTGATTCGCCAGCTCATGAAATACCATTGTGTTCCATGCCACAACCTCAACCTCAATATCCCATCAAACGAGAAGCGAAGGCTTCGGTTTGTGACATTCTAAGACAATTGGAGTATCAGGGGGTCATTGAGACATGTGTATCACCTATGAATAATCCTCTCTTTACTGTCCCTAAACCTGATGGTTCTTTTCGGATTGTATTGGATTATAGAAATTTGAACAGCCATTGCCGCACCTTTGCGGTACAAAACACACACAGTTCAGCGCTGGTGAATAATATTGTTCGTAAAAAATACAAAACGACACTTGACATTTCGAGTGGTTTCTACAGTCACAATCTCGACTATGCGAGTGGTGACCTGACAGCATTCAGTGCTGTCGGAAATCAGAAAAAATTCCCAAGATTGCCAACGGGGTACAAGAACAGCTCCGGGGCATTTGCGGCACGCATTGTGTCTTTGTTGCATGACATTGACCCCGAGGCCTTGTCGTATGTTGATGACATCTATTTGACTGACGAAAACCTCGCCCCGCATCTTGACCGAGTCGACCACATAATATTGTCTTTTGCCGACTACGGTTACAAATTTAATTTTGCAAAGTCACACATTGCCCATCTGGCAGTGCTCTTTTTGGGCTACGACTACGAGCTCAATAATGAGGGAAAGGGTCTAGCACCTCATTTCCTAGAGAAGTGTGCACATTTGCAACCACCTTCTTCTTTGAAAAAGTTACAATCCCTGCTGGGTTTTTTAAACTTTGGGAGGACTTACATTCCTGATTATGCCCAGCGTATCAAACTGTTTTATGCGTTGATACAACCTAAGTTCTCTTCTGCCAGCTGGCTTCCGGAACATACTTCCGTTCTACACTCTTTGCAGGCGGATTTGCTTGCGACTAACTTCTTAATGACTCGTGATAACACCACCAACCTGGTAATCTGTATCGTTTCTGGGGCGGTGGGTTTCACGTACTTGACATTCAATGAAGGAGACACAATGCCTATTGCATACAAATCAAACATGTACACTGCGGCTGAAATGCTTTTTTCCTCTGTAGAAAAAATCTTAACAGCAGTGCAGATGGCGATTCTAAAGGAACGCTCACTGGCGCAGGGCAAAGGCATTCTTATGGTCACTCCCTTCCCTGCTTTGGAAGCGCTGACTAAAGCTAGTGTGCCTAACTCTAAAGCATTGCACCCACGTTGGATTCAGTGGGCTACTTCTTTGACGTCTTCGGATGTCACATTTGTCTTTGATCCTTCTCTTCAGACTCAGGAGTTTTTGCAGTATGAATTTGTTCATCCTCCTCCTTTGTCGCTTCTACCTCTATGTGAATACAAATGCATCATTTATACCGATGGCTCGGCGCAACCGGTCAAGGGTTCCAAACATGCTTATTCAGCGGCTTGTGCTATTGTGGCTGGCTCCATTGAAGATGGAGAGTTTAAGTATTCCATTGTGCACACACAGGCACTAGGAGACTGCACAGCGCAATTGGCCGAGCTGCGTTCTCTTGTTCTAGCTCTAGAATTTTCTGATCCTCTTGTGAATAATCTTATTGTGTGCGATTCTTACTATTGTGTCCAGTTGTTCAATGACCACTTATTCTTTTGGTCTCAAAATGATTACTGCGATTCTAAAGGCAGCGCAATTAAGCATAAACCGCTTTGGGTTCGAGTCACAGAACTTAAACAGCATCTGCCTCTCACACATGTTATTCACACTCTTGGCCACCAGCGTATCGGAACACACGCTATTGGTAATTCTCTGGCTGATGAAGCGGCCAAGTCTGCAGTAGCCGCGTGTTCTGTAGCAGCAGTTACAAGATCTATGACTAAGGTTGATAATGAAATTCTGGCAGCGGTCACTGCAACTAGGGAGGGAGGTAATTATCCTGCGGGTTTACCTTCTAAATACTCTTATCATTTAACTCCCGAACAGGTTCCTTATGCTACCATTCCTTCAGTTGGGGATCGGCTGATTCCCAACTCTGACCGCAGACAAGCTTTGATCAAGGCTGCACACGAAGGCATTGCTTCGGCACATGCTGGTGTGTCGGCAACAATCTCTATTCTCCAGCAACGTTACTGGTGGCGTGGTTTATATAAACAGACTCGTAATTATGTTCTTTGCTGTGATGTTTGTCAACAAATCAAGCCTTCTCCAGTCACATGTCCGCCACAAACACAGCTGTGTATTTCTAATAGACCCTTTGGCTGTGTCTATCTTGATCACTGCGGTCCTCTTTCTTCTGATACTTCATACAAGTATATCTTGGTTGCGGTTGATTCGTGCACTCGATTCCTCTGGGTATGGCCACAACGTAGTGCTGACACTCAAAATATAATCAGGGATTTGCGTGTCTTTATCGTGATGTTTACCTGTGGTACCTTCCATTCTGACCAAGGTCCAGCGTTTGCCTCTAAGGCTTACAAGGATGCAATGAAGTCGTTGGGGGTACAGGTGCAGTTTTCGACTCCATACAGGCCTGAGGGCAATTCAGTTGTGGAGCGAATGAACCATGACTTAAAGCAATCCTTGACAGCTAGAGTCTTAGGTACTGGCAGGGACTGGCTGTCCCATTTGTATGGTGTCCAACGTGCATTAAATTATCTCCCTAGAAGATCTCTGGGTGGGCGGACCCCTTACGAAATGCTCTTTGGCTTTCACATGTTTGTTCCTGACCTTGATGGTCTGGACATTGTGGCGGCTGACTCTAAGTTTGACGTAGATAATCATTCTGCTATGTTGCAGGATCTACAAAAGTCCTGTGATACCCTGGCAACTGAGCATTTACCATCTTCGCTTGCTGATGCACAACTAATTCCTGTTACCGGTTGGCTTCCTAAAGTTGGCGATCTAGTGCGGGAGAAGATTGAAAACAAAAAAGAATTTGGTCCCCATTATCGTGCTCCGGTTTCGGTACTTGGACTGAAGGGTACTCGTACTGTCATTCTACCACCATTGCCAGGTCGCAAAGACAACAGATACATCTCAGTGGACAATGTCAAGTTACACCGTGTGGCCGATTCTGAATAGTGTGACACCTGCAGTTTCGTGCAACGCAATATCCTTAGCACCGTTAACTTTGTAGTCACCTGCTGCCACAAGAATGTCTGCTCATATGATGGACGCTGTAATTGATCTTCAGCCTATATGACAATCATCTTCTGCGATGGATCTTGTGTGTCCTTTTCCGGCTACTGATTCTGTGTGTGAGATACCATCTAGCCCATGTGTACGAATGGAGGATTCAACGCTTTCACCTTTGCTTCCCAGTCCAGTGAGTGCCTGTGAAGGAGAACCGACACACCTTGCTTCTGCCTCATCCTCCTCGTCGTCCAGTTGGCATTATGCACCTAAGTCTAAGTTGCATATATTTTACTCCTGGTTCAAAAAGGCATACTTCGTTCCCCCATGGACCTACATTTGGTTGGTGCTTATCTTAATATTCCTCTTCATGTCAATTGGATTTGTGACAGTGTTCTTCTTACTCATAAATGGCCATTATCTCCCTGAACGCTCTGCTGTAAAAATGGTCGATGGAACTTTGGCTCCTCACACATCGTCCCATATCATGAAACGAGACAAGACTTTTGTGAATATTTCAGCTTTTCTGTTCATGATGGCTTCGTTTGGGACAAAGTAGCTTATGAAATCCATGGTCCGACAGAGGTCCTTAGAGTTCCGTACGTGTTTCGCATCTCATTAGGGGATGTGGTGACATGGAACATACATTCGGATGACTGGGATGTGCAGTCAATTCATGCATTGTTTTCAGATTTAAAATATTATGCTGCCTTTGATGCTGAGGATTTGTATTTAAATTCTGCCAATTATGGTGATCTCTTTTACTATCAACATTATGGGCATATTTTTTATATAAATCAAACACCATGAGACCTGTTTTTAATTTTACCCAATGGGAACATTGTCCAACTCCCACACAGGGAGTTCTAAAACACTTAGGGATAAGTTCACCTATTTTTCTAACTATGATTTGACCAATCCTGAATCCTATTATTTCAGGCTTCAAAAATCCCCGACATCGAAGTACCTGTTATCACACACTAAACTAATTTATGCCAACTTGTTTAGAACGCAGTTGGCCACACACGGTTATGACCATTGGAAACAGACTATAGATTTAAAATCCATCTGGGGCACAAAGCCATGGCAGGTTCAGGGCACTGAGGCATTAGATTGTGCCTGCCTGATCCCGACTCAATTGCTGTTTTTGAATGAAACCGTTTACCAAACGTCCTGTTATGGCCTTGCAACTGTCAAAAATCTAAATACCCCCTCAATTCCAACATTAGCTGAATATAATAATTGGCGGTTACATAATAACTACACCATGGAGGCTTTACAGGCTCTACTTCAGAATGCCTCCTTTAATGTCTCTGAAATCGATCCATTGGGATGGTTGTTGTGGCAATCTAATGCTAATGCATGCCAGTTGCGTTTCTATAATGTTACACCTGCTTTCTTTCAGACTAAGCCTGACCCTCGTTATCCACCTCATCATTCTGTGACTACATACTCGGTAGGTAAATTGTGCCAGCAGTGGCTAGAACACTCTAACCTTGCATCTGTCAAACAGCACCTTTCCATCCTATCGAATGAAATTGATTTGGCTGATTTTCTTCTAGGCCCACGTAATCCAAGGGCTAAGAGATTTCTTTATGCCTCTTATAATGAAATTTGGAAACTTTCACAGATGGAAGCTGCCTTCCGTCTGTGTCAAATTGACCAGGCAAACTTGGAAAAAGTCCTTGCTGTAGTAGACAACAGCATTAATACGCTTTCTTAACGCATTTATACCTTAGACAATATTGTTTCTTCTGTAATAGATATTGTGTAAAGTGATGTTTCTGTGTTATATCATGGTCAGAATCAGTTAAGGTCCGTCATGCAATTTGCTTGGACTTTGCAGACACTAAAAATGGGTAAAGTGCCTTGGGATTATTTGAATGCCACTGCTTTATTCTTGCCTTTTAACCTGACTGATAAACCGAAGTTTATGTCCATGAAAGATGCTGTATATACGCTGTTACATATTGAACACTTGGAGCCTTTGCCGTTCTCTGTAGCGGAAACGGACTCTGCTGTTTGGTTAATTCATGGCGTTATCACTTTCCCTTTTCACTTTTTCAGTTTAAATCATGTATGCAACATTTTCCTGTTGGCCGCATTGAACCACTTGCCACTGCTTTTCTACATGAATTATGGGTCCGGCCCTTTGCTTATCGGTGTTTGAGGGAGGATAAAGAAGTTTTCCTCACAGGGGAGGAGTGTGATTCAGTACTGGGTCACTCTCTTGTGTGAAAACACGTTAAGTTGCACGGCGAGTGTAACGTGTCAGCGCCCAATCTAGCTTGCTTTTATAAAGGGACCCCAGTACCATCCATCACGCCTGTCTTTACATTGCTTACTAATGGCAGCTATCTCATTTTAAACAATCAAGACTGCTGTCGTTTGCGGGCGGGTGTCCCATATTTGGTAACTGTTTCCCAGCGCGTAACTTGCTGTAGCAATGTCCTTTTCCCGCCCCCGTAAGGGAGTTTAGATTCTTCCCTTTGGCTTTCCATTCTGACTTTGAAAACAGAGTTCAACAAGTTCAGCAGGCTCACCACCTCCTTTTATTCCAACAGGAGGTGGCCCTCACTTCCGCCCGTGAAACTTTCAGACTGCAGGTGGCTCGGACCTCGAGTGAGATACAGTCGCTTCTTAACACTAACCTCCCACTTCATTTTGGGGAATTAATTCACCAAATATTTAATGCATCTGATACGACAGGCCGTGCTCATTTTTTTAAATGTGTGGGATCTGGCCTGGTCTCTTCCTTTCAAACTATATTCGGGGTAATTCCGGCTTTTATTCATTCTATATTTTCCAGCGTCTTCGGAGGGTTCCCCTTAATATTGGCGCTCGCAGCTGGTGTCCTGCTTCTCTTTCTTGTGTTTCGTAATGGCTGCTCAATTTGTGGCTCTGCACAGGCCGGACCAGCTTCATTGGTACCATCATCGCCTGTATGAGGCTTTTGGGTGCTTGCCTTTAGCAACGCTTGGCGTCAGTTACAACTTGACATTCCGCTTTGCCTACTTTACTTGTGTGCAACCAGTGCTTCATTGCAAACGGTGTAATTTCTCCTGGGCGATAGAACTTTGCTTATCAAACACGTGGTGTCCAATCCCTGATTTCAGCCGGTTGATGGGTCCCTTAGAGGCTCATGACGTGGCTTGTTCTGTGGATGGTCCAATGTCACGTGCAGCTTTACTTGGAATCTTGGATCAATGGGATATCTGTGCGGCTGCGCAGACTTTCCTACAACGAAGTTTCAATGAATATCACGCAAGTTTGTCTTTTCTGTTTTTGGATGCTCCTGTTTGTGAGGAACATGATTGTTCCTTCGACTTACCTAATTGGATATCTTCACTTTTTCCACCAATGACAATGATGAGCTATTGGTAAGGAATTGCATTCCTTTGCACCCAAACCTTCATGGATTGACTACTTGGTTCGTCCCAGCTCCACTGTCTGGCATACAGATTCTTTTTTCAAGCTCAAAGTGCTGTTAGTTTTTTTTTTTCCTCGAACTTTCCCCTTTTCTTTACTCCGATTTGTTTTTTTTTAGAAAGTCCCATACCAATATTTTAAACATTGCCTGACTTTTTAACTCTGTTTTTGTTCTTCTATCTATGTCCTACTGACTTACCAGGGGGAGGGTGTTATAGTGGAGGGAATTGTGGCAGGAGGAGGGACAGGGAAGCGGTCACAAGGGCAGGAGGCGGAGCCATTGCCTTCATGAATCGCCTGCAAGCGCGGACGCGCAGCGATTAACCCCACACTTGTTTCACTCTTGCTGCAACGGTACTTGAGGAGCGGACGCTCACACTTTAGCCAACTACGAAATTGATCAGCAAGCTTGTGTTTGTGTCACTTTTTAACTAAACTCTTTTTAAATTGCTTTTAAAGTTATACGCTAAGGTTACGCGCGATTTTAACGGCTGCCTCTGCACTCTGAAAGCACTTTAGCACCCTGCTGTATTTACTGTAGCAGAAGCGAGGAAGTTTACCTTAGACTTCCATCGGCGCTCCTCCCACCTTCTCCGCCGTTTCCCCGGTCCACCACGGATTGTTTCATTTGAGTGGAGGGAATTGTGGCAGGAGGAGGGACAGGGAAGCGGTCACAAGGGCAGGAGGCAGAGCCATTGCCTTCATGAATCGCCTGCAAGCGCGGACGCGCCGCTGGCACGCTGAAGGCGCGCTTAAGGCAAGCCCGTCTGCGCCCGTCCGCGCCCGATCGGAACCAGGGGCCAGGAACCATGCTCAAACCATGAATATACTTAGATATTCAGGGCCTCAACTACTGGCATTACAAGACAGGATCCCTGAGAAATGCTGCCACAGTATAAATCTAGCGCAGGGTCCCAGAACCTGCACAAACTGCCCTTTTAACCTAGAACTCCCTCAGCATGGACCTCACATAAGACAGAGCAATACAAAGATCAAAATGCTCCTTTTGAACTGCAGGTCACTGCCAAAGCACATAGCAGAAATCAATCTGCTACTCTGCGAGGAGCAGCCAGAAGTGCTGTTCCTAACGGAAACATGGCTACACAAAGATGCCGATCCGGACGTTGTGCAGGCTATGCCCGCAGGATATTCTATCCTTAGGAGGGATAGGAAGGACAGGAAGGGTGGAGGGATTGCAATTATACTGAAGGAAAGCATAAAGGGAAGGGTGGACCCTGATATTATTCTCGACTGCAAAAGTATGGGTTTTACTCTCACCTTCTCCCCCACCTCTACCCTAACAGGTATCCTGATTTATCGCCCTCCAGGAACAAGCGGGATGTTCATTGACTCCCTTACAAACACGGCAGCAACTATGGCGTGCTCAGCCGCAAATTTTATCATTCTGGGGGACCTTAACCTTCATTTTGAAGACTCTACCAAGGCCGAAGGGCAGAGGGTCACCCAGAATTTACAGGCCATTCAGCTATACCAAAAATCTTTAGCCCCACACACGAGAAAGGCCATATACTGGATCCGGTATTTTCCAATGCAGATAATTTGGTAACTGACTGCCCATCCCCAATCCCCTGGTCAGATCATTATATAATCCCTATTTGGTGGATAGCCTCAGCCTTAAATACTAATACCCTTTCCACCAAGAGCTGGGAGCGTAAATGGGCCAATTTGGATCCGGAACATTGGGCCGATATATTAGCAAACTCCAGCCCCACAGCAGATCCCGATCCCCAGATTGCGTCAAATAATTTTAACAATTGGATCAAGGATTCCCTGGATGCCACTATCCCTCAGAAATGGATCTCGAAGAAATCTAGAGGGAAACAATCTCCATGGTATACACCAGAGATTCGTGAAACTAAACAGAGATGTAAAAAGCTGGAAAGGGCGTGGAGGATAGATTATTGCCCCAATAAGAAACAGTCTTACAGAGAGGCGATCAAAAATTATCAATCTGAGATTAAAAAAGCCCAAGCTTGCTACTATGAGGAGAAAATCAAAGGGTCAGCGAATGCCCCTAAGGAAATTGCGAAGATAGTAAAAACACTCAGCAGCCCCCCTCAGGCAGATTCATCACCGGACTCATCTCCGCAACGATGTAGAGAGCTGGCAGAATTTTTTAATAACAAGATATTTATAATGACATTCCCCCCATAGCACGAGAATGCCCACACCAGACCTTGGATACCCCAGAAACTATGGTGGAGAACAAGGCGGTACTGGAAGATTTCCCACCTCTAGACCCCGCCATACTCGCCCAATTATGGAATTCAATTAAATCAGGTTCCACATAGCCCCTGTGTACCTACTGAAGAAAGCGGGAGAAGTCATTCTACCGGCTCTCCTTAACGTGCTTAATACATCCATCTACTCCTCCCAAGTGCCTAAAACTTGGAAACACGCAATGGTGAAAGCACTTCTTAAAAGCTAACCTTAACCCAGAGGTCTGGAGCAACTACCGACCAGTCTCCCTATTGCCTATGATGAGCAAAATTATAGAGAAAACATATAAACATAACCCTTACAAATTTCCTAGAAGCACATGAGATCTTACATCCAACCCAGACTGGTTTCCGCCCCAAGCATGGGACCGGAAACAGCTTTGCTCATGGTAATGGAAGATGCACGTCGCCTGCTTGATCAGGGAGGGATGGTGGCGATCATCCTCCTTGATCTAGCGCCGCTTTCGATACCGTAAATCACAGCACCCTACTGGATAGACTTAAGGAGGTAGAGAGTGATAGGTAAAGCCCTGGCCTGGCTCAGATCCTTTTTGGAGGAAAGAACCTTCCAGGTCTTTGATGGCATGCACGCCTCAAGCTCAATTCCACTTGGCGTGCGGGGTACCCCAGGGCTCCTCGTTGAGCCCGACCCTCTTTAATATATATATCAAACCTTTGGCACGACATAGTCCTCCCCTATGGAGTACAGATTGTGACATATGCGGATGATACGCAGCTCGTTCTGGCCCTCAACCACCCTAAGATAACAGTAATCGACTTAGAGGCATGTCTGAGGTCTGTTGCCGCCTGGATGGACCAATCCTTTCTAAAATTGAATGGAGAGAAAACGGAGTTAATAATCCTCGGGGATAAACATGATACCTCCCCTCCAGTACAATGGCCTAGCCTCCTAGGGGCTCCCCCCAAACCTAAAGACAGAATTAAAAGCCTAGGAATCTGGCTTGACTCTTCATTAAATCTGGGATATCAAGCACTCCAAGTAGCGGCCACATGCTATGGCATGCTTAGAAAACTTCGAAAAATCCTACCTCTGCTCCCACAAACCTCACGCAGAGCACCGGTACAATCTATGGTGCTTACACGGCTGGACTACTGCAACTCCTTATATTTGGGGGCGCCAAAGACCACCACTAACAAGCTACAAATAGTACAGAACTGCGCAGCTAGGCTCCAACACAATGTCTCTAGAAATCTGTCTGCCAAACCGGCACTGATGGCGCTACATTGGCTACCTATCATGGAACGTATAAAATTCAAAGCGTTATGTATAGCACACAAATCACTGTGGGGAACCGGCCCCAAAATCGTTAAGAGCATGCTATCGTTCTACCACCCTTCCCGGAACTTGAGATCAGCTGACCAACTGCAAGCCACAGTTCCAAGGATCAAGAGAACTAGAACGGGAGGCCGGATGTTCTCGTTCAATGCTTCGCTCCCCACCAAAATGAGGAAATTGACCCATCATCTCGAATTCAGGAAGGAACTGAAAACGTGGCTATTTCAGCACTTGTAGTAAGAGTGAATATTTACAGTGATGGCTTGAGCACTGGGAGGCCTACGGGTAGCCATGCGCTATATTAAGAAAGTATTAATAATTAATAATATGGGGTTATATGGCCCTAAGACACATTGTCGACATTGCTAAGTTAGCATGAGTTTTGCTTGCCCTATGCTGCTGCTTTTGGGCACGCCTCTGCTAAGCGTTTGTTTTCGCGACACTTTGCGACACTTTGCCTCTGCCCTGTACATGATAACAGATTGTTTTTCACGTTCTCAGCCTTCCCTTCAATTCTGTCTGAACATAATGTGCAAGGTCGGTCAATAATGTCTCTTGTTATTCTGTTCTGGTCAGTCCCTATTACCTAGACAAAACATGTAACCAACAGCTGCAATGCGGAAGAATCGTGCTTTGATATAACGTTGTTGCATGTTGTTGAAACACACACTCGAAGAAAGCCGTTCCATGGAGCTGAGCGCTGCTGTTCCTATGATGTAAACCCTTGGGTTTAGGCTTTCAGGTAGGGGTCTTCTAATAACGCCTAGAGATCTTCTGTTATATAAATAACTTCTTACTGCCTTGGGCAGGGTGATTAGGCCCAGTTATTTAGTAGGGGTGGGCGGAATTTGCGTAGTCGCGCTACGCAAAGCTCCGCGAAACGGTAAAAAATCTCCACGAGCACGCAAACGATCCGCGAACACGCGGAATTGCTTGTTCCGCCCGTTCGCAATGATTTTTTCCTGTTCGTGAAGCAACAGGGGTGCTGAAAGAGGCAAGTGAGATACAGAAAGAAGGAAGGGAAGTGCAGAAAGAAGCAACAGAGGTGCTGAAAGAGGCACGAAGGGTACAGCAAGAGGCAGGAGAAGTGCAGAAAGAAGCAAAAGAGGTGCTCAAAGAGGCAAGAGGGATGCAGAAAGAGGCGAGCGCAGTGCAGAAAGAACCAAGAGAAGTGCAGATAGAAGCACCAGAGGTGCAGAAGGAGGCACGAGGGGTGCAGAAAGAAGGAAGAGTAGTGCAGAAAGAAGCAACAGAGGTGCTGAAAGAGGCACGAAGGGTGCAGAAAGAGGCAAGAGAAGTGCATAAAGAAGCAACAGAGGTACAGAAAGAGTCAACAGTGGTGCAGAAAGAGGGAAGAGAGGTATAGAAAGAGGCAAGAGAGATGCACAAGTAGGGAAGAGGGGTGCAGAGAGAGGCAGGAGGGGTGCAGAAAGAAGCAACAGACGTGCCGAAAGAGGCCAGAGAGGTACAGAAAGAAGCAAGTGAAGTGCAGAAAGAGGCAACAGAGGTGCAGAAAGACACAATAGAGGTGCAGAAACAAGCAAGAGAAGCGCAGAAAGAGGCAAGAGAATTGTTGAAAGAAGCAACAGAGGTTTAGAAAGAAGCAAGAGAAGTGTAGAAAGAACCAACAGAGGTGCAAAAAGAGGCAAGAGGGGTGCAGAAAGAGGTAGAAGAGGTACACAAAGAAGGAAGAGCAGTGCAGAAAGAGGCAAGAGAATTGCTGAAAGAAGCAACAGAGGTGCAGAAAGAAGCAAGAGAAGTGCAGAAAGAGGCAAGTGAGGTGCAGAAAGAAGCAAGAGAAGTGCAGAAAGAACCAACAGAGGTGCTGAAAGAGGCGTGAAGGGTGCAGAAAGAAGCAAGAGAAGTGCAGAAAGAGGCAACAGAGGTACAGAAAGAGGCAAGAGAGGTGCAGAAACAGGCAGGAAAGGTGGAGAAACAGGGATCAGGGGTGCAGAAAAAGGCAAGAGAGGTGCAGAAAGAGAAAAGAGAAAAGAGGGGGGCAGAAAGGGGCAAGAGATCTGCAGAAAAAAGCAACAAATGTGCTGAATGAGGCAAGTGATGTGTAGAAAGAGGCAAGAGATCTGCATAAAAAAGAAACAGAGGTACTGAAAGAGGCAAGTGAGATGCAGGAAGAAGCAACAGAGGTGCAGAAAGAGGCAAGAGGGGTGCAGAAAGAGGAGAGGGAAGTGCAGAAAGAAGCAAAAGAGGAGCTCAAAGAGGCAAGAGGGATGCAGAAAGAGGAAAGAGCAGTGCAGAATGAACCAAGAGAAGTGTAGAAAGAAGCAACAGAGGTGCAGAAGGAGGCACGAGGGGTGCAGAAAGAAGGAATAGAAGTGCAGAAAGAAGCAACAGAGGGGCTGAAAGAGGCACGGAGGGTGCAGAAAGAGGCAAGAGAAGTGCAGACAGAAGCAACAGAGCTACAGAAAGAGGCAAGAGTGGTGCAGAAAGAGGGAAGAGAGGTGTAGAAAGAGGCAAGAGAGTTGCACAAATAGGGAAGAGGGATGCAGAAAGAGGCAGAAGGGGTACAGAAAGAAGCAAGAGAGGTGCCGAAAGAGGCAAGAGAGGTGCAGAAAGAAGCAAGTGAAGTGCAGAAACAGGCAGGAAAGGTACAGAAAAATGCAACAGATGTGCTGAAAGAGGCAAGTGAGGTGCAGAAAGAGGCAAAGAGATCTGCAGAAAAAAGCAACAGAGGTGCTGAAAGAGGCAAGTGAGATGCAGAAAGAAGCAAGAGGGGTGCAGAAAGAGGCAATAGAAGTGCAGGAAGAAGCAACAGAGGTGCAGAAAGAGGCAAGAGGGTGCAGAAAGAGGAGAGAGAAGTGCAGAAAGAAGCAAAAGAGGTGCTCAAAGAGGCAAGAGGGATGCAGAAAGAGACAAGAGCAGTGCAGAAAGAGGAGAGAGAAGTGCAGAAAGAAGCAAAAGAGGTACTCAAAGAGCCAAGAGAGATACAGAAAGAGGCAAGTGAGGTGCAGAAAGAGGCAAGAGATCTGCAGAAAAAAGCAACAAAGGTGCTGAAAGAGGCAAGTGAGGTGCAGAAAGAGGCAAGAGAGGTGCAGAAAGAAGCAAGTGAAGTGCAGAAACAGGCAGGAAAGGTGCAGAAAGAGGGAACAGGGTGCAGATAGAGGCAAGAGAGGTGCAGAAAGAGAAAAGAGGGGTGCAGAAAGAGGCAAGAGATCTGCAGAAAAAAAGCAACAGAGGTGCTGAAAGAGGCAAGTGAGTAAATTGGACTTCATCCCCCATCCCGTAGTCTGCCAGGAGGCGCATTTGCAGAGTGGTGGAGAAAGGGGGGCATGGTCTCCGAAGACATGTTATAATAGGGTGTGAGGAGGTGCACCACATTATCACGTGGATTATGTCATCAGTGATGTAATCAGTGATGTCATTTGAGATGTCATTAGTGATGTCATCACTGATGTCACTGACCATGTCATGAATGATGTAATATGTGACGTCATCAGCAGTGCATTGCGGGGGCGCGAGTTATACTATAACTAACTATAACGGCCGAATTTCTAGTTTCATTCGACTATATATTTGGGATGCAGACTGATACGCGCAGCCGATAGTGGTAGGATTAAGTTGCTTAGCCCAGCTTAATTTTATACTTCTGTTTTGTATTGTTTTTACTTGCATTTTAACTGATTCTAAAAGTGTGGTGTTGCTCTGTTCATGATTACTCCCTGAAATCCTGTTGGTATCTCTTCCTACCTGCACTCGCACTTTTCATCGCTCTCTTTGCACACCTTTACACAGCCCCGGTCTGCCGCGGCTTATACACTGATTGCGCAGAGGGCTGATCTGTTACTGTCGGGCACCTCACTTCCGCCCTAGCACTTCTTTACTTCCTCTGCTGCGCGCGCGGTCTAGTTTCATCCGACTATATATTTGGGTTGCAGACCAATGCGTGCAGCGCCCGCGCGCAGCGGGCGTGCCGTAGGCGCGCCAAAGGCAAGCCCGTCTGCGCCCGTCCGTGTCCCGGAGGCATCTGGCGCTGGCCATGCTGCCCAACTACCCGCCGATGAGCCATCCCCTATTCGTTTTTCCAGGGACAAACTGCTCTACCTTAGGTGACCTCCATCATTTCAGGGCAGCACTGCTGAGCTAAGCTTAGGGACAGATTTTCATTGCAACAAGTGTGACTGGCATCTTTTTCAGGCCAGAGCTCTTACATCAAAAATCCTCCCTAGTAACTCTAAGAGTAAATGTATGAGAAAGCCCAAGGGTACTAAAGCTATCTTAGTGAACTGCCGATCTATGCAAAAGCATGCACCGCATATCCATGAGCTGCTTTCAGACAAGCAGCCTGATCTCCTATTCCTTACAGAGACATGGCTGTCAGATGTCTCCAACCCTATGATCGCTATGGCCATTCCCACGGGCTATAAAATTCTCAGGAAGGATCGCTCTCGGGGTAAGGGTGGTGGGGTCGCTATAATCTATAAGCATAGCCTAGACTGCTCCCTTATCCCGATGGAAAACATAGAGAACACAGAGCTCTTAGGTTTCCGTTGTATTTTATCTCCTTGTCAAAGCATCGTGGGTTTTCTGATCTATAGACCCCCCGGTGCCATCAAAAACTTTATTACTTCACTCAATTCAGCCACCTCCTCCCTGGCCCCAAAGAACAAAGATTGCCTGATCCTGGGGGATTTTAATATCCATATGGATAATGCAAAAGATCTCCAAGCTTCAATCCTGTTGGAGACATAGCAGACTTTTAAGATGGTCACCTCTATTTCCTCGGCTACCCATGAGAAAGGTCATGCCCTCGACCAAATGTTTCATAACTTCAACTTATCGGCTGATCCTCCTTCTCCTATTACCTGGTCCGACCACTTCCTTCTTACATTTGATATACCCCATTCTGGCTCAACCTCCCAGGCGTTCACTGGGGAAAAAAATTCCAGCTACAGAGCTTTTCATAAAATATCCATTCCTAACTTAGCTGATTCCCTAGGACGCTCTCTACCACAGCTATCTAATGTCCCTGACTTGGGTGCTTCTCAAATAGATTCCTGGCTTAGTATTAACATCGAGGCAGCAGCTCCAGTTATCACTTGCTCCTCTAAGAGGGAAGCCGCGCCGGCTCCCTGGTTTAATGATCATTTTAGAACCAGTAAAAGGAACTGTAGAAAAAAGGAACGTAAATGGCGTAAATTCTACTTCCCGGAAGACAGGAAGGCCTACAAAGAAACTTTAAAAACTCACTATTCTCTGGTAAAAACAGCCAAAAAGAACTTTTTCCAAACAAAGATTGAAACTTCCCAAAATAAAAGTAAAGATATCTTCAGGATAGTGGAAATCCTTCACCTCACCAAAAGCCGGCTCAACGGAAGGACCATGCACAGAAGAATGGTCAATGCAGATTCCCCAATTTTTTCATAATAAGATCTCGCTGATCCAACAAGCCTTCTCTAAAATCTCAGAAGATGAGATATCTTTCTATCATAGTGCTAATAATACATTTCAAAACCTGGATGCTCCACTTTTACACGCTTTCCCGGAGCTCCAGCCGGAAGAGTCACTGTCCCTCATTCAAAGCATTAAGTCGGGCTCTCAGTCCGACCCCTGCCCAGTTAATATCTTGACCTTATTAGCCCCCACTTTTAACCCTACAGTACATCAGCTCTTCAACGCCTCCCTCTCCTCAGGCACTATGCCAAAAGTATGGAAACATGCAAAGATCCTTCTATTGTTAAAAAAAGCTAATGCCAACTGGACGGATCCGGCCAACTATAGGCCGATCCGGCCCTCTCTAAGGTGCTGTAGAAGCATGTAAACAAGGCAATACAAAGACGTATTGAAGACGGTAAGCTTCTCGATGAATCCCAGTCTGACTTTAGAGCCAATTTCAGTACCGAGTCAGCTTTGCTGGAGGTGACCGAGTTCATCAGGGGCAGTTTGGACCAGGGTGGCAAGGCCGTTCTTATACTGCTCGACCTGTCAGCGGCCTTTGATATGGTCCCACACGATAGGCTCTTAAATAGGCTTAGAGACATTGGCCTACATGGGACCGCCTTGACATGGATGTCCTCCTTCTTGGGTAATAGATCTCAGGATATCTGGCTCCCTCCGTTTTCATCTCCGGTGCCAGCCTCTGACGTGGGCGTCCCTCAGTGCTCCATTCTTAGCCCTACCCTCTTTAATATCTATCTATCCCCTCTTGCAGCCATGGTAGAGGAAGAAGGCGCCAAGATTGTTTCCTATGCTGACGACACAGCTGATTTTCCACATGTGAAAAGGCCTAAACTTTGATGGGGCAAGGATCAGGGCCTGTCTCACGAAGGTGTTCAACTGGTTGAAGATTAATCAGCTTAAGTGTAATCCAGATAAAGCGGAAGTGGTTTTCTTTGGAAACCCAGAAACCCGGAATGGAGCTCTCCGGTGGCCCGAAAATCTTCCACCTCCACCCGAAAAAAAGAAGAAAGCCAAAAATTTAGGAATTATGATTGATAAATCACTCTCCATGCATTCTCAGATTCAGAATCTCACTGGCACTTGTTTTGGCATACTTCGAATGCTAAAAGAATTCCTGCCACTACTTGCCCTGGAGAGCAGAAAGATAGTGGTGCAGGCGATGGTGACCTCAAGGCTTGACTATGTCAACTGCCTGTACCTCGGTCTTCCAAAATTTTTGATCCAGCGACTGCAAGTGGTTCAGAATGCGGCAGCCAGAGCCATTGTTAAAACCAAACCTAGATCTAATATGATGCCGATTCTTGCTTCCCTACACTGGCTCCGCATTAAAGAATGGATAGATTTTAAAGCCCTGACCATCTTTTTCAAAGCATTTCACAAATTAGGAGCGGGCTACCTCACTAAACAGGTTAATCATTACACTACCTCTACTGCGCTCTTCAAATGCTAACTTGGCCTGTGTTCCCAGGATACGTCTGGCACGCACAGGAGGCAGATCCTTTGGCTTCTTGGGTGCGAAGTTGTGGAACAGCCTCCCGGAGGCCTTGAGGTTAAACACCAACCTTCTGTCTTTTAGGAAGAACCTAAAAACTTTGCTTTTTAATCAATAATCTGGGTCTTTTTCACTCTTTATCCTACTTCTGTCAAGGCGCCAGGACACTCTAGTTTGAGTAGCTGTGCGCTCTAACAAATACCACATTTCATTTCATTTAATTTCATTTCTCTGGTTTTACATCCTTGGGCCCCCGCTACATAATTGGGCATTGCCCCCGGGACCTGGCCCATCCGGGGGCTTAAGTTAAGGAAAACTCCTGCGCTTTTTTTTTTTTTATTTTCTCGGCCGGATTCGCGCACCGCAGCGCTTGAGTGTGGAGCTTTTTTAAATGCCTTTTGGCCTGGGGGTCCTTGTTGGACCCCCTGAGCAGACCTAGGGGGTCAGGGTGTTTCTACCCTGCCCCCTTTTCTTGTTTTTCACCTTTTTTGTACTGATTTCTTGTGACTCAGTTACTGAGTCACAAGATGGCTGCCAACACATTCTGGTTTGGAGTGTTGCCAGACAATCAGAGTGAAGCTCGTGCCCGGGAGGGTTCAGCTAATCCTCACCGGTTGCTCAGATATCGATATTTTTATTTTTAATTTCTCAGCAACTACTGAGCGGATTTACACCATTTTGAAAAGGCACGCTTTCTAGACCAAGACCTACCTTTTTGCAAAATTTGATGTAATTCCGTTCAGCAGTTCGGGCTGTAGCTTTGTCTAAAGTTTCCTATGTAAATTAACATAGAGAAAACGCGTTTTGGGACCCCCCTTTTTTCTCGACCCCCGCTTGACGAATCACCCCGAAACTCTCAAGACAGGAGCTGACAGTAGCGCCCCATTAGTTTTGAAAATTCGCAAATATTCATCAACCGGCGCCAAAGATATTGGAAATCAAAAACGCTTTTCCTATGGAAACTAGGTCCTAACTATAACTACCTACTGGCAACAGCTACAGGTATGTATATATATATATATATATATATATATATATATATATATATATATATAAGGTATCTTGAATTGGGACGAGTATCTATTCCTTGTATGCAAAGACCCTAAGATCTCAGCGCTATTCCTTCTCCCCAAGATACATAAGAATGCCACAAATCCGCCCGGAAGACCTATTGTATCTTCAAGAGGTAGCTCTCTTGAAAATGTATCTAAATATGTTGACCATTTTCTACAGCCACTAGTCCAGTCATTACCATTGTATGTAAGAGACACCGGTGATTTCCTTAGAATCATCAATGAAATCACCTGGGATAAGGACTACTTACTTATGAGTATGGACGTAAGTAGTTTATACACTTGTATCCCCCAAGATCAGGGCATTGACGCATGCTGACATTTTCTGAGGGGAAGAACGATATCGTATCTTCTCCATACAGAAATGCTCCTGGAGATGATTCATATATGTCTCAAAAACAATTTTGTTCTGTTCGACACTAAGATATACAAACAAACCCAGGGGACGGCGATGCGAACTTGCTTCGCCCCCAGCTTTGCAGGACTTTACCTCGGCTGGTGGGAGAAGCAAGTTGTCAGTAACATCAGACACTTTATTGACCACGTCGTCCTCTGGGCAAGGTACATTGATGACATCTTCTGCATATGGAAAGGGACTGAAATCCAGGCGCAGGAATTTGTCACCTTACTTAATGATAACACACTTAATTTACAGTTTATCCAGTGAGACCAATGCTACCACCATTGAATTCCTCAATCTAAAGTTAGAGATCCAAGACGACAAAATAACTAGTAAATTATTCAGGGAAGAACACAGCTGGCAACAGCTTGCTACATGCTAGCAGTTGCCATCCTAATAATTTAATATGCAGCATTCCCTTTTGGCGAGCTACTTAGGGCCAAAAGGAACTACAGCACTGAAGAGAGCTACCTGAAGAAAAAGACATCATGACAGATAGATTCTTAGCAAGAGGTTACAGCAAATCTGTTATTGATCAGGCCACCTCTAAAGCTGATAAATTGAACCGCAATGATTTGCTTATCCCCAAAAAGAAAATTAATCATGTAAAAGAGCCCATTAGATTCATTACAAACTATAATAATCAAGCTTGGGAGATAAGGAAAAGCCTGAAAAAATTCTGGAATGTGTTGAGAAATGATGATGACCTTAAGGAATATGTAGGTGAATTTCCTTCCCTTACATTCAGAAAGGCTAAATCTTTATGTGATTCACTCAGTAAGACTTTAGTGAATCAAACTAAAAAACGTAGAGGTATTCAGGGATTTTTCAATGCAATCAGTGTAAAGCTTGTAAATTCAGTACCAACTACAAATCGGTAAAAATCTGTAATGAGAAAGTTCCCTATAGAATTACGAAACATTTAACCTGTAATTATGAGTTTGTCGTCTATGCTTTGAAATGCCCCTACGATAGATTTTACATAGGGAGCACGACCCACAAAGCCAAAACAAGAGTACTGGAACATCTTCGGGATATAAAGAAAATGACAAACAGTATCCTGTAGCCCATCATTTCAGTACATGTCATAATCAGAATGCTAACTTACTCAAATTCATTGTCCTTGATGATATCCCCCTTAGAGAAAGAGGAGGCAATAGAACTGTCGAATTGAGGAAACTCGAGTCAAAAATGATCATTAAATACAATACGTCATCTCCCATTGGTTTAAATCTGGACGAAGAAATGTCTGTCCACCTATAATACAAAAGTGGTAACCGCTGCCCTCGATCTTGACATTTTCAGATGTTTTTTAAAAGGTTTTGTTTGTTTGTTTAATTTGGCATCTTGTGCACCTTTAGGAATGATTTTAACATGATTAATTCTGTCTGGTCTATTGCAGATAACAGTGGGAAATGCAGCAGAGCTTTATTAAGTATCAACACACCAGCTGATGAATTTTGTCACTTGTGGTGCGGGGTAATCTTTGGCTCACTGGAGCAGGACTGTGTGCGTTGCCGTTATTTTAAATATGCCCACTTGGGCTGAATTGTTTAGCATTGCTGTTACTTTAAAGTGCCCACTTGGGCTGAATTGGTTAGCAAGCGACATCGGCTAATTAATGAGAAGTTTTCCATAAATGAAAACCACTGTCGTTGGAAAGATACGGTTTCATCACATGAGATTTCAAATCATAATAGAATGAATTCCATTATTTAAATGCACCGAGTGACTATACGGCATCATAATGAATACGAACAAATAATGTATTATGATAACATTGCTTTCACAATTACGAACAATATGTAGTGTGGTTAATAATCTGCATTTCTCGGTATGAGTTTTGTATTCTACAACTTTATTGTTTCATGACACCATGACCAGCCGAAGTATGTTTTTTATGTTCACTAATTAAGCACACGAATAGAGCACTTGTTTCTTTACAAGAAAGCAAAGTGGCACTTAACCTTGCCCGTGAGAAAGGAGTGATGTAACTCCGAAACGCGTCGGGACTGTGCGTTGCAATAAAACATGCTTATGAATAGAGGCCACGGCTCTGGTGTTTTCTTGGCATCAAGGATTGTGTTCACTGGATTTTTTGGTGGATTTGTAGGGGTGGCTACCCCGCCGTGTGCCCGCCGTTCGAAGAGTCTTGTGTGCAGCCAAACTACTAGGTTTATATATATATATATATATATATATATATATATATATATATATATAAGAAAAACTGAAAAAACTAAAGGTTTCAGGGGTGTTATAGTTAGGAAATAGAATTAAATAATCCTTAGAAATTCACTGAAAAATACAAAGATTACAGGGACGTTATAGTTAGGCTCAGATTTCACTAGTTCAAAAACAGTGAAATTCAGCAGTTATAGTTACCTGATCCAACTATAACTTACACCACAATCAATGCACTGCTATTGACCTGACATATTACATTACTCATGACATGGTTAGTGACATTACTGATGACATCACTGATGACATCTCAAATGACATCACTGATGGCATTAATTCAGTGATTGTGAGTGTTTATGAATGTTAAACCCATATACTAAGGTTCTATAAAAGTTAAATTAGTATACTTTTTGTACTACTAATGACTAATACTATTTCTAAAATATATTATGTGAGTGGTTGTGTGACTGTGTACCAGGGTAAGAATGGGTGTCTAAGTGACTGTTTGGATGTGTGAGTGGGTATGTGAGTGGCTTTATCGGTGAATAAGTGCGTGTGTGAGTAGCTGTATGGGTGAATAGGTGTGTGTGGGAAGGTCCTCCTTTTTGCCCTGATCAACTCCATTTTTTGACTGATGATGCAGGTCCTGACTCTGACTGTCCCATGGGTTCTGCTTACCAGGCCCAAGGCGAGTGCTTTGATTAAAAGGTATATGTTAATTAGGTGTAATTACTATTGGTACTGACAACCTACCTGTAAGTATAGGGCAGGGCATGTAGGTTTAGAGGCCCAGCAGATGTCATGCACTTAACATTCCACTGCTGTGTTGCCTGCTGTCATTTTGAGAGTCAGCTCTGCTTTTCAAGCTGCTTTTAAATTGAAATTATATACAAATTCAACTTTGGATTTAAAGATACTTTCAAAGTATTAAACTACCTTATTTGTACATATAAGTCACCCCTAAGGTCTACCCTAGATGCCCCCTTTAGTAGGGTGCTATGTAAAAATAAGCAGTGACATTTTAAATGATGTTTTATATGCCCTGGTGAGGGAAAACTACGGATTTCGATTTTCCCCATTGTAGCATTTTAGCTACACGGTTTGCAGAGGCAACCTTAGTTTACCTGGATGGGGTAGAAATTGCAGCCCCTGCAGCCTTGCCTCCCAGCATGGGGAGGTATAGGCAGCAGCCTAAAAAATGGGACAGATGTGAGATCTTTGAGAGATGCAGAAGCCAGTGTGACCATGGTCACGGAGAAACTGGTTTCTCCAGAGCAGATTATACCTAGTGTGTTTCTCCAAGTAACCTATACAGACAGCAGAACCAAACTCTATCCCATGGCAATGGTGAGTTTGTAATGTGGAGGTGTGACAGACTCTAAGTAGGTAGATTCTGTCTCCTGCACTCCCAGTAGAGTGTCTACTGGGAAATGATCTTGAAGAGTCTGACTGGTTAGGGGAGCAGAGAATGGTCCATGCAAGGATGCTGGATCTCTCTTAGTGGGCATGTGCTGTGACTAGATCATAGACTGCACAGAAGGGAAATGCTGGACACTTGGACCCTGAAACAGTGGGCCAAGCATCGAATGACAAGAGAAATGGCACCAGGTCTGGTTAGCTAGCCCAAAGAACTCCAGAGTTACAGGAGAAACCTAACACTGAGGGAGGAATCTGACCTCTGCGGTAGGGATTCCACCCCTGAAAGGTGTGTCTGACTTGGCTGAATTGCAGGTGGCCCCTCCGGAGAGGAGTTAAGTCAGGGACAGAGAGAGTGCCTGACTCTTGAGGGGGTGAGTTAGACTGCCTCCAGGCCAGAGAAGGGTTATGTTGGTGGCTTTCACAAAGTCTATTGGGGGATATAGCTCTCTACACTGAGGTTAGAGACCTCAAAGAAGAGGCTATCAGGAGGTTGGTGGTCCCCCAGAAGTACAGAGAATTCCTCCTGACTTTAAGCCATGACATCCCCTTGGCAAGTCATTTGGGTCAGAGTAAGACGTGAAAAAGGTTGGCTAACCATTTCTATTGGCCCAATATGATTGTCAAAGTAAATGATTTTTGCAGCTCCTGTGCAACTGTCAGTCCAGTGGTAAGACAGGGGGAAAGGCTAAGGCACCATTGATACCACAGCCAGTGGTTGGGACTCCCTTTGAGAGGGTGGGGGTGGACAGTGTTGGTCGCCCAGATGTACCCACAGCTTCAGGGAACAGACATATCTTGGTGGTAGTGGACCATGCCACTAGGTATCCTGAGGCTATAACCCTCAGAACAGCCATGCTCCTTCAGTAGCTAGGACCCTGCTTGGTGTGTTTCGCAAAAGAGGTGGTTTCAGATAGAAGCACGTATGGCAAAATACATACGAGTGGTTAAGTTAAGACTTATCAGGTAAGTCTTAGCCCCCAACCCCTGCCTTCTGCCCTGAGACCTAAAACTACCCCCCTCCCTCCTGAAAACCAACCCCATTCCCCGAGCTCTAAAAACTTCCCTGCCTCCAAGCCCTAAAAACTATCCCACCCTCCCCTAAGCCCTAAAAACTACTCCAACCCCCTCTGAACCCTAAAAACTACCTTGCTCCCAGCCCTAAAAAGTATCCTGATCCCTGCCCCCGCCCAGAGCCTTAAAACGGCCCCCCAAGACCCGCCCTGAGACGTAAAACCACCCCCTCTCTCCTTAAAACCAGCCCTCTCACCCTGAGCACTAAAAACTTCCCTGCCCTCCCTTGAGCCCTAAAAAATACTCTGCCCTCTACTAATCCCTAAAAGCTACCCTGACCCCCCCAAGCTCTAAAAACCTCCCTGACTCCCCAGCCCTGAAAACAACCCAACCCCCATCCCTGAAAACTACCCCAACTCTTAAAAACTACCACCTATCCTCCAAAACCCAGCCCTATCCCCACTCACCTCACTGCCTCCTCTCCCGATCCTTTCTGCTTTCACCCAGCAGCAGCTAGACCGTGCAGTGCCTTAACCACGCATATGCGTGGTTCAGGCAAGCGTGGTAGTGCTTGCGTTGTTGGAACATGTGTGGCTCTGCCCGCGTTGTTCCAACTGTTTCCTATGCACTAGGCCTTAGATCACACATGGCATAGTACATGTACAAAGCAAGCAGGAACCTGAAGGCCAGCCAAGAGTTCATGAAGCTCTGGTATGACCAAAAGTCTACTATGCCTGAATATACTCCAGGACAGTTGGTGTGGGTGTTCGAGTCTGCAGCTCCTAGGGCTCTCCAGGACAAGCGGACTGGTCCCTATCCAATCCTAGAGAAAAAGGGTGAGGTTACCTGCCAGGTAGATCTTAACACCCTCGGGAACCCCCACAGGGTCCAGCATGTCAATAAGTTGAAACCCCACCAAGACTGGGCAGACATGACCATGTTGATGGTCACTGATGAAGGTGGTGAGGAGGAGATGGAACCACTTTCAGACCTCTTCTCCCACAATTTGCAAGATGGGTCAGTGGAGGGAGTGGTACTCTCTCCCAAATTGACAGACCAACAGCACAGAGACTGCAAGCAGATGCTGGAGCAGTTTGATGGGCTTTTCTCTTTGGCTCCAGATGTCACCAGCTAGTGTATGCATGACATTGACACCGGTGGCAGACTACCTTTTAAGAACAAGTTGTACAGGTTGTCTGACTAGGTCACAGCCAGCATCAAGCCAGATGTAGCTCAGATGCTGGATTTGGGGATAATTATGCCCTCTGACAGTCCCGGGCCAGCCCAGTGGTGCTGATACCCAAACCTAATCTCCAGGGGAGAAAGAAGTAGTTTAGTTTCTGTGTGGACTACAGAGGACTGAATGCAGTCAGTAAGACTGATGCTTACCATATACCTAGAGCTGATGAGCTCATTGATAGGTTAGAGGCTGCAAAGTGCCTGATTACATTTGATTTGACCTCAGGCTACTGGCAGATTGTCCTCAGTCAAATAGCAAAGGAGAGGTCAGCATTCTCCACACCAGAGGGACATTACCAGTTCAAAGTAATGCCCTTTAGCTTAAAGAATGCACCTGCCACCTTCCAAAGGTTGGTGAACACTGTCCAGTCTGGGCTGGAACAGTTCAGTGCAGCTTATCTGGATGATATAGATGTGTACAGTTCCACCTGGGAGGATCGCCTTGACCACCTGAAGCGAGTGCTTCAGACCCTGCAACAGGCAGGCCTGTCTATCAAGGCCAGTAAGTGCCAGATAGGACAGAGATCAGTCATGTACCTGGGCCATCTTGTGGGTGGAGGCCATGTACAACCTCTTCAACCCAAAATACAAACTATTGTGGTTTGGGTAGATCCCACAAATCAGACACAGTTCAGAGCATTCCTTGGTCTGACTGGGTTTTATAGACAATTTGTTCAGAATTACGGGACCATTGTGGCCCTCCTATCAGAACTCATGTCTAGAAAGCAGTCAAAGAATCTCATTTGGACCCCACAGTGTCAGAAGGTCTTTGACACTCCGAAAGAGGCTATGTGTTCAATACCAGTGTTACTTACCCCTGACTACACAAATGAATTTGTTTGTTCCGACAGATGCTCCAGAACAAGGGATTGGGGCAGTGTTGGCACAAGTAAATGAGGAGGGCCTTGATCAACCAGTTGCCTTCATTAGCAGGTGACTTCTCCCCAGAGAACAAAGGTGTAGTGACATTGAGAGTGAAGCCTTTGCCATGGTTTGGTCAATGAAAAAGCTGAGACCATGCCTGTTTTGTACTCACTTCTGTGTTCAAACTGACCACAGACCTCGCAGATGGCTCATGCAGATGAGGAGAGAGAATCCAAAGCTATTGAGGAAGTACATTTCCCTACAGGGGATGGACTTCACAGTGGAACACAGACCTTGGACTGCCCAAGCCAATGCGGATGGACTTTCCAGGGTAATACACTTAGCTGATAAGGACTACCAGGGTGTAGGTTATTAACTCATCACCTTTAATTCGGGGCGGGCATTTTTTGCCCTGATCACCCCCACTTTTTGACTGAAACTGGTGGTACCTGACTCTGTACCATGGGCTCTCCTAACCAGGCCCAGGGCCAGTGCTCTGATTAAAATATATATGGTAAATAGGTGTAATTACAATTGGTGCTGACAACCAACTTTTAAGTCCCTAGTATAGGGTAGAGCATGTAGGTTTAGAGGCCCAGCAGATGTCATGCACTAAAGTGTGCACTGCTGTGTTGCCTGCTGTCATTTTAAAACTCAGCCCTGCTTTGCAAGCTGCTTTTAAATTGAAATTATATGCAAATTCAACTTGCTACCCCTAACGTCTACCATAGGTGCCCCCAGGGTAGGGTGCCATGTAAAAATAAGCAGGGACATTTTAAAAGATGTTTTATAGGCCCTGGTGAGGGAAAAACTACTGATCTCAATTTTCCCCATGGTAGCATTTTAGCTCCATAGGCTAACATTGGAATACTGTAATAAAGTATAACTATTCACAGGAGTGAGCTTAAATAATATTTCAAGGACTTAAAAGATTAGGAATGATAAGTCCAACTACTTTCCATTGTTGAATTTGTCATAAATAATACAGAAGTTATAGAAATTTCTTTTCTGTGAGCCAAAATCCAGACTTTTAGTAGCCTCTCTTGATTTGCCAGTCTTGACAGGCTGAGCCAAACTGGTTTGATGAGGTGATAAGTGGCCTGCATGGAGACAGAGGTTATCTGGTGGAGGGAGATCTGCAGCTGCAGAGAACAGACCAGATGGGAGGCTGGGTAAACAAACTGGTCTTCAAAGAGAGATTGATGGTAAGGATGCAAGCCAGGCCTGCCCCCTCTTCCTGTACCCCCCAGCCAGACAGGAGCCCCAGGAATGAAATTTGCAGGAGGATTGGAAGGGGAGTATTAAGGGAAATGAGTCACACCAGTAGGTTGGCTTAGCCAGATCCTAACCCAAAGGAGAACGTTTCTCCATTTTGAATTTGAAAGTACATTGCTTTGTGGTACAAGAATATGGAACACTTTGGAGGAAGCTGTCATACTTTTGAATGGCATCCTGTATCCCATTGGTCTGGGATTCCCCCCACTTGTCTCCCCAGAACACTGGATAAATATGGGAGAGCTGCATAGCCACTCAGATCTCTGCCTGAAACTACAAGGAGAAGAAGGACTGCCCTGTTGGAACCCTGGCCTGTACCAACAGGACTGCACTCTGAATGACTGTGCCTGCTGTACACTAAGGAACTATAGCCCTAAGGACTTGTTTCAAAAAGAAAAGGAGTTGACTCCCTGAAAGCAACTGGTTAAAAGAGCTCCACCTGCATCATCTCCAGCAAGAAGAACCTAGCTCTCCACCTTCAGCTGGACTCTAAATGATTTGGCCAGGTGCATTGTGGGAACTATAGTCCCAACTTCCGAGGAGCAACTCAGAGACTCTGGAACCCTGGATTTTGTTTGTGGACTCTTTGAACCCCAAAAGGAACTTCAGGAAGCACCTCCTGAAGTTTGGAGAACTTTGTGCAAAAAGCTCCGTAAGGTGATCGACTTGTCGGCGAGAACCAAGACAACCATGTTGAAACTCGACTTGTCCCACGAAAAAGCTTCGGCGTTCAAGACTTCCAGGATTTTACAGAGGCCTCACATAAATCCAAGCTGCAGGGATCGACTCTAATTCCGGCCTGAAGAGGAGCCTCCCTTGACAAGGAGAGAACACCCTCCAGAAAAGTTTCTAAGATAAAGATAACATTTTGACCAAGGCCTCCCGTTCAGTGTATCCGGCTAGGGCTCCATCGCGGTCAGCCTCAAACTTTGTCCCGATCAAGCGCGACCTGGAGCCGTATTACGCAGTGTGACACATTTTCCTTGTTAATACCAGGCACACCTTTCAAAAGGTGCGCCCGACACTAGCAAGGAGAGTGCGCCGTATTACACTAAATGCACTGCCTCCAGGGTAGCCGCGAATTAGTGCTGCCCTGGGGGCAGCGCATTCAAGTGGAATAAGGAGCAGCTTCTTCAAAGCCGCTCTGTGTTTCACTGTGCAGGCAGCAACTCACCTGCAATTTTAAGGGGGATTAGAGATCCCTTTCCAGGTGGGTGAAGTGAATGACTGTACCAGCCTGCAAGGGGTTGTCGGAGGGGTCCATAGGACCCCTTTTCCCCCTTCAAAAGGGCTGCTATCAGAGGTTGCACTGACAGTGTGCCACATCAGTGCACCTCCTGACAGCTTCTTTGCCTCTGCACTGGCATCTATAATACGGCACAGGCACAGAGGCAAAGGGATTCCCTCATTTGCAAGGGTCCACACACCCATGCAAATGAGGGAACACTCTCTGGTGATAGCGCTGGCACTGTATTTGTGCTACCTCTATCTGTACTACAGAAGGGGCCGCAGAAGCATCTGTGGCCCTTTCCGTAATACCAAAGTGCCACAGGGGTGCACAAAGTGGGCGCACATTCCCATTGAACCCCCGGGGCTCTTCCCATTATACGGTCCCAGATCTCCCAATTTAGCACTGTTGGTTTTTAAGCACTAGAAAGTGTTTATTCTTTAAAAATTAATATCTCTGGTTCCCTACATTGGACTTTTGTTGCTTTGGGTCATTTTAAAGATAAACATATTTCCTATTTTTATAAATTGGTGTCAGACTTTTATTGTGTGTTGTGGTTTACTTATTTAATGTATTAGTGTTTTTAAATGCTTTACACACCTGTCTCCTAAGTTAAGCCTGCCTGCTCATTGCCAGCTACCAAGTGTTGAGCAAAAGAATGGTTTATTGAGACCTTGAATGGGCCTTTTACTGTGTTGGTGGGCTTATTGCCTATGGTAGGTGCATACTTACCACTACTAATAGACCACTATCCAACAGTGTGTGAGTAGTTGTATGGGTGAGTGAGTGGCTATGTGAGTAGCTGTATTGGTGTGTGAGTGGCTGTATGTGTGAGTGAGTGGGTGTGTGAGTGGGTGTATGGCTGGGTGAGTGGGTGTGTGAGTGGCTGTATGGGTGAGTGAGTGGCTGTATGAGTGGCAGTGTGGGTGTGTGATTCACTGGGTATGCAAGTAGCTGTATGGGTGAGTGAGTGGCTGTTTGAATGGGTTTTTGGTTAACTGAGTGGGTGTGGGAGTGGCTGTATTGGAGAATGGCTGTTGAGTGGCTGTATGGGTGAGTAGACGTGTGAGTGCTTGTATGTGTGAATGGGTATGAAAGTGGTTATGTGGGTGTGTGAGGGGCTCTGTTGAGAGGCTGAATGGGTAAGTGACTGGGTGTGTGAGTAGCTGTATGGATGAGTGAGTGGGTGTGTGAGTGCCTGTATGGGTGAGTGAGTGGCTATGTGAGTGACTGTATGGATGAGTGAGTGTCTGTGTGAGTAGGTGTATGGGTAAGTGAGTGGCTGTGTGTGTGAGTAAGTGGGTATGTGAGTGACTTTGTGGATGAGCAAGTGGTGTGTTAGCAGTGTGGGCGTGTGAGTGAGTGAATGAGAGGTTGTATGGGTGAATGATTTGGTGTGTGAGTGGCTCTGTGGATGATGTAATCAGTGATGTCATGAGTGATGCCACTGACCATGTCATGAGTGATGTAATTTGTAAGGTCATAAGCAGTGCATTGCAGGGGTGTAAGTTATAGTTAGCGCAGGTAATTCTAACTGGTGAATTTCACTGGTTTTGTATGAATGTAATCCGAGCCTAACTATAATGTACCTATAACCTTTGGTTTTTTAAGTGAATTTCTGTTATTTAATGTCATTTACTAACTATAAGGTCCCTATCACATTTTGTTTCTTTTTATGAATTACATTTTATTTGTTTACATTTTATTTCCTAACTGTAACCTATAACCTTTGCGATTGGGTGTGTGGGTCTGTGAGTGGGTGTGTGAGTGGCTGCATGGGTCTATGGGTGGGTGTGTGAGTGGCTGAATGGATCAGTAAGTGGGTGTATGAGTAGCTGTATTGGTGTATGAGTACTTTTTTGGGTGTGTGAGTGGGTGTGTGAGTGGCTGTGTGGGTCTGTGAGTGGTTATGTTAAAATGCTATGTTAAAATATTTATAAAGCGCATGGCTGCCACAGCAATGGAGCATCCCAGCGCTGACTGTATAGTAGAGTGGGAAGAAGAGGCAACTTAGTGATTGGAGAATAGCCAAGTCTTCACAGTCCTTCTAAAAATCCAATGATCGGAGATGCTGCGGGTGAAAAGAGGTAGGTAGTTCCAAAGGGCAGGTGCCACAGCCTTGAACAAGCAGCTGCCCGCTCTTGCCCTAGATCCGCTGTTATATTCCATATAGGTAACCTATATAGGCGCAGGTGACACTGCAACCTTTCACCTTTAACCTTCCCTACATTACATACATAACGGTTCTTAGGTACTGACCTTTTACCCAGATATGACACTGCATTCAGAACGTGGGTTTTTCCCTGGTTCGAATCTCATACATTATGCATGAGGCTACTTGGAAGCACAGCAGGACTAACAGTAGGATTACCATCTCCTGTATAATATCTCTTTATAAAGTTCAGCCCTGACGTCATCCTTTAGGCCGACACAGTAACACAGCAAGGTAGGGCCCCTGGGGAGACCTATGGGTATATATACATCATGTCTTGCTTAGACAGACAGAGGAGACCGTGACTTCACGGCTGACACACTGAACAGAGACGCTGAGGTTCCTGCATTCAGACGCTCCAGCTGGCAGTGGTCTAACATCACTCGCGGGGTGTCCAACTCGAGACTAGGACGGGGTCCCACATTCTCTAACTCTCAGGTAATGGGGTGGACTAGATCCTAGAGGGATTCTTGGCATAGCACCTACATAGATGCTAGGTACATTTAAGTACATCTAGTTAGGGAGACATCGTAGGAGTACGCACTATCATTTGTCTTATGTACATGTATGTATTCATGATTTATGCATGATGGTAGAACTATACCATCCCTTTACTTTCATAGTATTGCTAATCATATATCCCTGCTACTGTCTAATGGTTGTTGCAGCTCATATATTCTACACTAGAATAACAACTGTTCAAAAAATACTTATTGAAACGCCCAGCCTGTTTATTCTGTGTATCTCTCTGAGACAAACTAAGTGAGCATGAGTGACTGAACGAAAGGTAGTATATTGTTTCCACGATCCTGAGGGATCAGGGTTGTCATGTTCTGAGGTTGCCAAGAACTATACTCTACCTGATAAGAGGAGACTCTAGTGGCACTGTGAGCTAGCTAATATAAACAGGCTAACGTATCCGGTGGGGGTGCCCGGAATCCATCCGCCACCAATCCCACAGTTTATGTCATCCAAACGCGCAGATCCTGTATAGGTAATATAGGAGCTACACGACAGCTACACGCCGCCAACATTGGTTGGGTACTTATTTAACAGTAGAATCTGAGTAGCCCAGTCGTGCTATTCTCACAGACCCCTACTCACAAAACACCAGAGACGTCTGGAGTGGGTGGGCACAAACTCCGCCACAGCTGAATGGCGAGAAATCCTATTTATTGGCTGTTGGTTAATCAAGCCTGAAGGACACAGTGTTCCTAAAACTGTGCATAAAAACCTTATCTTAGTTCCCTTGAACAAACTTCTTCTTTACAAAATGACTGAGACAAGAGATAACATAATAGTAGATCTACACCTCTCAGGAGAAGAAGATGCAGACGCAATTCCGATTGCAGAAAAATTCAGACATACAATCACCCTGAAACTGTTAGAAAATGGTTTATCAGCTAGAGGTGGATTAGTAGTTTTCGTGATTGAGGCACATGAATCAAATAAATCAGAGGTATTTTATTCATGGGTTACATTCCCAGCAGCAAATGCAAGAATACAGACATTTCACTCTTACACAGAAGGAGATGTACTAGTGGAATATTGTCCGTTCGAGGACATAGAGGTTCCACTCACGTACCAGGAACACTTATACTGGTTCAAAGACACCCTACCCCACATAAGAAGAAGAGTAAGATTATGCCTGCTATGAGGAGAAGGGGCAACATGGCCGATATTAGCGGCCTACACACCACATCCTGACATTGACACAATGCCACCAGGAGATTTACTCATACAACATAAAGATTTAATTAAAATCTATAGAAACATGATGCAATTCGTCATGAGGACATTCACTTAGGGATGAAGTTACTAGGTAACTATGCCCAGGTATCAGCCATAATACTAGCTAACATTAAGGGGGAAGCAGCTTCAGTAGCCATCCGCCCACGCCTGAGGGAGTTCAATCCTTTAGAACAGGAACATGAACTACCCAAAATAATTGAAACTGCGTATGCAGAATTAGGCAGAGACAGTTTGTGTGGGAAAGCTTTAAAACCACAACTGATGGGCAGTTCTGAAAAGGACACTTCCAAGCAGACACCTGCTTCTTCTAAAAAGAAGTGGGATAATAAAAAACAACAAAACTTTAAAGGAAATAGATCTCAATCCCGAATAGATCTCCTCCACAGGAGCCCTCTGAAAAGAGGTATAATCTCAGGAATAGGGATAACATTAGGAAACCTGACAGGTATCTAGGATACTGATACACGTTCCTCTCAGTTCCTCTCAGGGTTCATCAAAAAACTCAGAGAGGAAGGACGGTCAGAAAGACAAGAAGAGCATACAAAGTCCAGAGACAAGCAGCACGCTCAAGATTATACTTCTACAAGAGAAGAAAAGCCAAAGCACAAGCCACAGTTCAAAGAAGAAAGTTGCAGGTCTAAAGATCAGACATGCCCAGAATTCTGAGGACTCAATTACTGAAAGGGAATGGGCTCTGATGATGCTAGACAGTGCGGCAGAAATGACAATAGCTCGCCAGAACCTGAAGGAATTTCTGGTGACAGCCGACTTGAATGATTATATCACTGTAGAAACACCTGATACTAGAGTAAGTGTCTCACATAAAGTATACAAAATAACACTCCAGATGGAGGGGACAAAGTAGGAAAGTGAGAGGTCTCTTTTGGGAGAACCTGACGTTTGGCAATTATATTTTATTAGCTGAACAAGATTGGCCGCCAGCATTCGTCATGGATTGCCCTAAAGGATAGACAGTAATTCTTACGGCCTTCTCAGATCATATTCCCAGGCACTTGCAACACACATATGCGCAGGAATGGGCGGTAGCCCAGGCCCGGCATTATACAAAAACCATGTTGGATGGGATGAGGATTCAACCCCACCACATTATTCCTTTAAAAAATGCTCCACTGCACAGATTCAGTATCAATAAAGCAAAAAGCTAAAAAACAGGTCAGGGAGATCTTAGATCAACTTGAATACCAAGGGTGATTGAAACTTGCACCTCACCAATGAACAATCCTTTTTTTCCTGTCATGAAACCTGACAATTCATATCATCTAGTTTTAGATTACAGACACTTAAACACTTGCACTAAGACATTTGCAGTCCAAAATGCACACAGTGCCGCATTAATGAATAACATTGTGCGGAAAAAATATAAAACGACACTTGATATCTCAAATGGATTTTTCTGCCAAAATATAGCGCCTGAAAGCAGGTATCTAACAGCCTTCTCATCGCTAGGGTCCCAGGGTCAATTTCGGCGACTCCCCCAAGGGTATAAGAACAGCCCGGGGTTGTTTTCTGCCAGAGTAACCAAATTACTTCAAAAATTGGATGAAGAGGCATTGTCCAATGTGGATGATATTTATCTGATGGACGATGACCTGGAGGAACACTTGAACAGAGTAAATACCATAATTTTGGGATTTGCATCTGAGGGCTACAAATTCAACTTTAATAAATCAAAAATTGCCCACCTCACTGTCCTGTTTTTAAGATACAAGCTTTCAGAGTGAAGGAAAAAGCCTGGTAGCAAATTTTTAGAAAAGTATGCAGCTGCTCCAACCTCCAAAATCCTAAAAAAATTACAATCAATCCTGGGATTCCTAAATTTTGATCGAACTTACATTTTAGATTACGCATAAAGAGTAAAACCTTTCTACGACTTAATTAAACCTGATTTCTCAGCCAGAAATTGGACACAGGAACACACAGATACACTTTGTTCCTTACAAGCTGACATGATAGCTTCCAAACACTTACAGGCACGTGTAAACGTACGCAACCTGGTGATACGTATATTCGTGGGTCAATCAGGGTACACCTATCTAACATATAATAAAGGTGAGACATTACCAAATGCATAGAAATCACATTTGTACACAAATGCTGAGATGCGCTTTGCATCTACAGAAAAGATTCTGACAGCAGTACAGACCGCTGTAGTGAGGAAAGAGCACTGGCTCAGGGAAATGAATAATAGTAGTTACTCCAGTTCCAGCCTTAGAGGCTGCGACAAAGGCGAGCATTCCTAATGCTAAAGCTTTACATCCGGGATGGATACAATGGGATAATTCTCTTACTGCAACAGATGTAGAATACAGGATACGACCCAAATTTAAAGACAAAAGCATTCCTGCAATACGAACAAGAATATCCTCTGCGAACGAGAATAATGCCTCTAGATCAGTATGAATATATCATTTACACTGATGGATCTGCTCAACTGGCCATAGGGAGTAAGCAACAATATAGCGCAGCATGTGCAAACGTTAAAGGTTGCATGCGGGATGGAAAGTTCCATCCGAGTTGCACAAAGACGCAGTCCCTAGGAGACTGCATGGCACAGTTGGCAGAGTTAAAAGCGCTGATACTGGCACTAGTAAATACGGATCGAGAATTCCCCACACTAATTGTGTGCGATTCCTTTCACTGTGTGCAGTCTTACAATGAATATTTGCAGTACTGGGTTCAAACGGGTTCAAAGATGCAAAGGTGGCACAATTAAGCATAAAATGCTTTGGGAACAGGTAGTGGAGTTGGAAACCGAACTACTGAGGGCTCACGTGATACATGCACTGAGTCATCAGCGTGATGGCGTTCACGTTGAAGAGAATTCATTGGCTGATGAAGCCGCAAAAGTGGGCTGTATAACACGGCTTCCGTAGCTGCAATCACTCGTTCTAAACGAGAATAGACGGTGAGATTATGGTAGCTATTAATGCAACCACGTAAAAACAGCGGAGCAGTACCAAAAGGTTTCCACTCAAGTACTCCTACAAGTAAGATGCCAATAACATTCCATTTGCTCAGATTCCTGGAGTGGGGGATAGAGTAATTCCAAACATGGATCGTAGGTTAGGTTTAATACTAGCAGCACACGAAGGGATAGGTTCTGCTCATGCAGGAGTTACGGCGACTGTTTCCTTATTGAAACAATGCTACTGGTGGCCTGGTTTAACAAAGCAGACTAAAGACTATGTCTTGAAATGCGACATTTGTCAGCAGATGAAGGGTTCCACCGTAACACGTCCTGCGCTGACACCATTGTTAATAGCTGACAAACCACTAGTGTGTGTCTACCTGTACCACTGCTGCCCCTTAAAAAGAGATGAGGCTAAAAGATATATCATGGTTGCAGTGGATTCCTGCTCGAATTCCTATGGGTGTGGCCCAGTGCTAGGCTGACACTCAGAACTGTTATAAAGATTTGCGCAGTCTTCATAGGGACATACGCAATTGGCACATTACATTCTGACCAGGGCCTGCGTTTAGCTCTTGGGCTTACAAGGAGGCCATGCGAGGATAAGGTGTAGCATTGTGGTACTCATCTCCGTACCATCCCGAGGGAAATTCGGTAGTGGACAGAACAAAACCGAGACTTAAAGCAATCTTTAACAGCTAGAGTATCAGGCATGGGTGAAAGTTGGGTAAAACATCTGTATGGAGTTCAGCGTGCACTTAACAACATGCCAAAAGTTCTCTAGAGGGTGTCACTCCATATGAGGTCCTAT